>JAQBSW010003385.1:0-84199 GCA_029291075.1 Eudiplozoon nipponicum | reverse complement strand
TTGCAAAAACGTTCTTTAATTAATTCTGGTTTTGCATTTATGCAGACTGATTGCTCCAAAATAGGAGTTCATATTAATTTTATTCCAGTTTTGTTCGTAAGGATTTTAAGATTTGATGAAAATTTTCAGATTTCATAAAGCGATTTATTTATTTTATTTTGCACATTTTCTATTACCAATTAAACAACGCAAATGTCATGACGGTAAAATTAATTCCATTCAAATTAAAGCAAATTGCATACTCGCCATTCATTTCAGATTTTCTGCCATTTTACATTTATTTTCAATACAAATTTTAATTGCGTACAAACATTGGCATTCACGAATATGAATGCCTGACTTTACAGTGAGCATCTTTTCTTCATTATGAATATGAAATATAACAATGGAAATAGAATTTTATTCAGTATAAATGGTTGTCCAAAATGTTTCTTTCCTTTTAGCTTCAACAATTAGGGATAAAATCGTCGGATTGTGGTAAGTACACAAACTTGCAACTTCGTCGATGCTCTGCCTAAACATTAATATAATTTACGGCGGTCCACACTCGTAGACGTAAAATCCAGCTTTATTGTAATATTTGGTAGATTCCATAAAATGGAATAGAATATCTTTATTTGGACTCAAACTACACAAGTTTTATCAAATATTTTATAATATTAGAATATATTTAAACTACTTGTAATCACATAAGTATATCCATTAACTCACATATAAAAAAATAAATTTAAAAAATTTTGTTATATGTTTCATCAGCACGTGAACATCCTATCAAATCAAATCTTGATACAGTTATTACAATAAAGAACAAATACGATATCTTTATTTTATATGCCGTATAAACGATTTAATTATAAAAATAGTAACAGGCTATTATATAAGACCACCTGACCCGCTAACTATAAAGATCAAGGCAGAATTCGAAAGTTATATTAGCTTTTATCAGTAAGAACCGTGAAGAGCAATTGTTAATTCTTTACGATAGCTAATTTAATGAAATTTTCCATTGTATTTCCAATATAATAATACTGATAAAAGAGAGAAAAAATTTCAATAATATGTTACTGACCACATCTATATTTTTTTCTTTGTTGAACCACGAAATTGTTTACTCATAATCAAAATTGTATAACAATTTAGTAAACATCTTAGATAGAGGCGTTTCACTACGCCTTTATTTCTTGCCGAAGTTTGAATTCAAAGACACCATTAAAAACAGCATCGTGAAAAGGAACAATATTATTCTTCCCAATTACAGATTTTAGTGCTTTAGTTTTTTAACATTTCCTTCTAAACCCACGATTGGTAAATATTTACACAGATAATACAAATCTAGAGTTATATTGTTTTTACAGAAATCAATATTGTTCAGATTTATCGAAAAGATTATTTTCAATTAACGAAATTCTTTTTAAACTCGCACATAAAGGTCATTGGTGTGTAAATTAGCAAATATGAATTTAAATAAAATTTATCCCGAGCTTGATCATTGTGAAAATTAACTTTTAACTTTTTTTGGCCTATATTTCAAATTAATTACTTGAATTCTCATTCTTCCATCATATAAATAATACCTAAGTAATCTAAAGATTTTCGGTCAATATTTGATGAACTAATCACCTTCGTATTAGCGTCATAATTTATATAATCAATAGCTTTCGAGTTATCAATTAGGGCAATAACTGCATCCAACCATTTCGCATCTAGCCTGATTACATGCTTCCGCAGGGAAATTTAAGGAATATTGTAAATTAATCTATAATCGATGGCACACGTTGTCTTACTAACCTTAAGCAACGGATTAGAAATTATTGTTAGAATATCGATTGATATGTTTCCATCTTTCAAAATTTGTTTAAAAATGCGTCAAGCAAATTTTGACGGTTAAAGGTAATTAAAGCAGTTTATCAATTAATATACTAAGGTGATATAGTTGGTTCGTTTATAATTTGCATTTGATCAAAATTAGGGAATAGATTGGCTATACTGCAGTCATGCCATCAAAGTATAATCATTATTCTGTATGAGCCTAATGACATCATCATGAATGTGTTTCGCTTCAAATTCCTGGCTGGTATATTATTCTTCAAAATGCATTCGGACACAAATATTTATAGCGGCTTATTATTATTGAACATAAGTATATGTCATAATATATTTAAACGTCCAATTTGGCACTTAATAAATGTTGTTGTTGCTTTTTTTGTTTTACCCACAGATAATATAACAATAGTGGACAAAGCAACGACGAAATCATCTGCATCAGGTAAGCACGCAGGGAAAATTATGCAATACTTATTGTATGTTGCTAAATTCATGTGTATAATGGAACTTTTTTTATATCAAATGACAAATTACTACATGAAATATTGTCATTCAAAAGAATGGGAGCTTCTTAATTCTCAATTAAAATAATCTTCTTTGTGCGATTGAGGAAATAACGTTACTTCCGAATTTATGAAATCTTCCACTTTTTCAATTTATCAAAGTAAACTGATCGCGCAGTTCCAATAACTGATGTGTGAATACTTTCATCAGAGAAAGTGAATCAGAAAAACAACGCTTGTACATCATCAAAGCCAACGTAAAAATTAAGTGCATAACAGTTAATGTTCGAAACATCTTAGAATATATTGTATCATATTCTAAAAAAACCATGAGTCACTTTTATTATTCGAGATAAATCTAATTGTTTTTGTCTTTCATGATAATATTCTATTTATTTATGCATTTCATTACTGTATCGTGCTGGTTGGTTTCACCTTGAATACACCGAAGCAACAATTTTTTGGTGTAATAATCTGACTTAAATAATTTTATGACAAAAATGAATATTATCATAAAATTATATTTTATAAAGCAAATATTGATCTTTTACGTTTTGCCTCATGAGTATCCGTATGCTAATGGGGATTTCAATATTTCCATTGTTTAAAGTTTGCTTCGAAGATTCAATAATCCGACGTGTGTAGACTTTATACAGTAAAATGCAGAGAAAGAGGGGGAAAGATTCTCGAAACATCTAGGAAATAATTTGTAGTAATGACAATTATCGACAAAATAATCGATTAATTGTAATTAACGTTGAAAATCCAACAGCGCACATCAAAAGTAAAATAGCACTTCTTTATGTATGCATTTTTGTATGTAATTTTGTACCTACATGTTTTTAATTTACAAAGAAAAAAATTCTGTGTGATTTCAAATTAATTATATGAATTATTTGCATTTTTGTATGTAATTGTGTACCTACATGTATTTAATTTACATAAAACAAATTTCTGTGAGATATTAAATTTATAATATGAATTATTTCGACCACTATCTCGAGTATTAAATTTGATTCTAACTAGATGTGCACCACTAACACAGAGAGCGAGGTAACAGCATAAATTCCACCTGTGTCATGTCCGTTCTTTTTCTGTTACTAAATGGATTTCTTCGTAAAAATTTGTGATGTGAATTTACATTCATGCATTACGTATTCGTATACACTGAATGAGATGTTTTGTGGAATTTTTTTTAAATTATCAATTGTACTCATTTTAATTCAATCGTTGTAAATGGCCATTTAGAAATTTAGGCTTGATTGAAGCTAAATATTAACAATTTATTACTTTAACTGCATAACATATATACAATTCGCCACAGAATCTTTATTTCAGCACTCTTACTCAATTGTGAGTTTTCTTTGCATGTGGTTGGTTTTTTTCCTTCTTCTCGTTATTACAATTATTCTCTAAATATGTCGTGTGCAGCTTACGGCAAAATTCATTGCATATTGCATTTGGTAATGATGATGATATATTGCTATCACTTTATCGGTATGCGTCCAACAATTAGTATTCTATTGTAATTTTAGTTATTTGTATGCATATTTTTACTATGCTTTTTATTTCTGTGCATGGGATAATGGTAATGTTGATAATGCTGGTCTTAATTCGTTCTATTCATTTTAGTCGGCTCTTGTTGATTATTTTCATGTATCTTAACAATTGTCATATATCTCTCTGAATTTGCCTTATGGGAAACTAAAAACTTTGGTTTACCTCTTGTGTGACCTGTTTTTGTTATGACATCTGTTATAGCTAATTGTTATGCTGGTATTAGACATTTTCTTGTCAGCTTCTGGAGAATGTAAATACCGGTATAACTACATTGAAACGTGTAGCTGATTGGCGTTTAGGATGACTGCGGAAACTGTTCTTTGGCCACTAATCTTATAATTCGCTGTGCATAAGAAATTATTTTTAACTCTTTATTGGGGACATTGGCTCTTGATTCTCGATATAGTCATGTTCTGATTATTGTCCCCCCGATATTGCAAAATGAGATATAATTTTCTATTCTCGTTGGCTGTTGTTGGAAGTTGTCTGGTTTTAATGTTATCATCAATAAAACGCTCGGGATATCTAACATTTTCTTGTTCATGTTTGAGTTTACCAGACTCCTTCAAGTTTAGAGCAAATTCACCTTTTTGATTGACCAGATTGTTCGCGACGTTTTGCTTTCATGAATGATGTACACAATTTTTAAAACAAATATGTTGGCTCGTCCATGATAATTTCATATTTAGAACTTGCGCAAGATGACAGTCTTCTTCACGAATTAATTCTATGTCCAGATAAGACAACATTCGTTTAACGATATATAGATATATATTCTTTCGGAATGCGAGTTTTAAAATTTATATTATCTGAGGTCTCAATATACATATATATTTATAAATAGGAAGAAAGAACACATTAATAACAAAGTGGATAAAGGCCATTTATTTCGTGAATACTAATCATCTCTTATACAATCATACATATTTATACATTTTTGGTTTTCAATTGATTATGAAAGTGGTAACAAATCTGACTTGTTTTTACTTCTTTTTCTTGTTTTGGCTATTTGATAAGTTTGTATCCGTTTGTGTGTATGCGTGTTTGCATGTAGAGATCATTCTCGCAGTATTACAAAGTGTTGTCTGCGATCTGGTCATTATTACTAAGATTCACTTTCCTTTATCTTTCTCTCGTCAATTCCAGTTCTAGTAATTTGCTTAAGTAAACAAGTCAAGTATGCATGCTCGAATTTCGAATGTATATTCCTTATCGTCTATTTGTTCTAAATCAAATTCTCTACCACATTTTGCTTTTAGAAAAAGCAACCACCTAATTTTCAAAGTTACTTAGCGTACATCTAGGATTCAATTATAATGAATACCCGATTAAAGGGAATGCATTTCTTGAAACCCTTAAGCTATATGATTTTGATGAAAGTCCATGTTCGTAAATTCCACTTGACCACAGTTCTAATCTTCCTAACAATTATGTGAAAAATTCCTTTTATTAAAAATATAGCAAATTTTGAAGATGTCGAGGTGTTTCTTTAAACTAGCAAAATATTTTTAGGCCGTTACACATTTATCATAAATTTAAACCAAAAGCATTTGTATTCCACTCTATTTACGACATGATTTGGATAACTGGGCACTGTTCGTGAAGCTAAGCTAAATTTAATTTAATAAAGTGTCATTCTCTTCAAGAAATTACGTGTTTATTTGGTCGTTCTTCATTCCTGTTGTTAATTTGTAATTGGTTTTCAAAATTTATAAGAATACATTCTAATTAAATAGGTTGTCTGTGTAGCTTTGAAGAAAATCTTTGAGTTTTTTCAATCAATTGTATAAATCGCCGAATAAAATATTAATATACTTATTTCATAAGCTATATTTAGACATATTTCACCTCACCATTACACGCTGTTTTATTTATAAAATGAACTAAACAAATTAAACCGTTTATATTAATGGGCAAGATGTATAATTAATTTATTTATTACATCTGTTCAGTTTCACCTAGCAAAATCAGCTCAAGAAATACTAATATATTCTTCTATATCTTTTAATTATAATCAAAATGTAAGCGTAAAAACATTTTAAAAAGAAGACTTCTAGCTATTATATTAATAATATAACCATGACCTTGTTCAATTAAATAAATAACAGTTAGATAAATTGTATATCTAGCAATGATGTTGCCAACTTTTTGTGGCCAGTTTACGCACCTTAATTATCACATAATAGGGATTATACTCGGATCAAACTGTCTTTAAATTTTTTTTAAATTTTAATGTCGTTCTTTTATTTCGCCATCCAAAAATAGTTTTCTTGAATATTTATTAAATCCTTCATAGTATCTTAACTGAATTTACAAATTCGCAATATCATGTTCTTTTTAAATTAATCAAATATGTCCGAGATTTTTGCGTTTGCAGTCTTCTATGTTTATCCTTATTTTTCATTATTGTCTAATATTATTATTACATTAAAACACTTGGATATATTCATTCTCCACAACCAACAGTATATGATCATTAAACTACAGCTTCCTTCGGATGTTTAGTTTTCTAACAGTGATTAGTTAGGTCAACGCATTTTATTTTTTATGCGCTTGCATAAAAATATTTAATCATACGAAAATTTAAATTTTATAAGAACGGTGCATAGTGAGTTATAAAATGCTTTCTCATTTCTTCTGTAAAAGTTTAATATTGCTTAAGTTGGCATTTCCATGATTGTACAAATACGTAAAAGTTTATCTATCTTCAGTAGACCATCACATATCGTTGTTTGCTCCAAAGACATCAGTTTTCTCTGTTCAGCAGTGGTAAAATCTCACCGAAGTTACTACTTTACATCACGTTTAGTTACAAATTCCGAGATATAGGCCTGAAATTGAGTGACTTATTTAGAAACGTCCACATAGCATCTTATGGCATCTTGATATCTGGACAAAAATGAAAAGATTACGGTCTTTTACTAATTTTTAATTATTTTAATTTTCAATTGTTTCCCGCATATAATGTAATACACGTTCTTAAGTGGGGATATGTTAAGTGTGTTAAGATGTTAGTCATTCATGAGGTGTGCCACCTGCATTTTATCTTCGAAAGAACTTTTTTCTTAATGAGGAATCGCGATTAGAGATTTTTGCAACAATGTCTGCATCGTTTCATGCATCGTACATACCAATTATTTTGGCCGAATCCACCTCTATTTATTGGTGTTTAATTTATCCTTGTTTGCGCTAGCATCACTAAAAAATTTTTCCTTTTTACAACTCTGAAATCTGCTTAAATAAGTACTAAATGTGCAACATTTATAATTAATGAACACCACGGACGCATTGGAAATCAATTTTGGCGTTAACCATAATATCTCATTGGAATTATATTATATATGGTAATACATATTTTTCTATAGGCACAGACAGTTATCATTAATGCAGCTTGCAGAATCTAATTTGTACATGTCAAATAAGTCTGTACAAACTGTACAGAAATAAAAAGGTGGAATAAAAATTCTTTGCTAAATATAAATATTTTCTTAATATTGACTGTACAATTCGACAATAAATGACAATATTCATTTTTACATTTTTGTATAATGTAAAGGTAACGTAATATCTTCGACTACAACGAAGTCGACAACTGCGGCGTCAGGTAAGCAAACTGCAGCAACATAATGATATTGACGATGATTAGTTGTTTAATACTTTATTTAACATAGTTTACACAAATGGCTGCATAAATAATATTAGTCATTTGATTATTTAACTCTTGTAAGAATGACGCATAGTCAGATATAAAATGATTTCGCATTAATTGTAGGAAACGAATGCAATAGTTAGGTTAGTAAATTCGCGAATTTACAAACAAGTAAATGTTTTCGGTCCTTGGAAGGATATCACATTTCGATGTACGTTGCAAAGGAGCCTTTATTCATCATCAAAACGGCTCGCAGAGGTATCTACTTAACATCACCGTTAGTTAAATTTACGAGAAATAGATCTGAATTCGAGCCATTTCTTCAGAAACGTAATGAATCCAATCAATGACGAGTCTGTATCAGCCAAAAGTAAAATAATTAACGGTTTTTTGCGAATTCTTATTTAAGCAAACTTTTCGTTTTCCTCAAATTGGATAACGAATTTTCGCAAATTTGCGGTGTCTACAATTTTCCTCATAAAATGAAATCCATGTTTTAAATAGACACAGGTTAAGATTTTGGACTTGATTAATTTGTTTTGACTGGAATTGTTCTTCGAAATGATTGCTCGCTAATGTAAGGAATCGTCGTTTATTTAATAGTAACATTGTCTGCTTCGTTTCATGCTTCTTTTGAAATGAATATTTGTGTACCATTCCTCATATTACGGTATGATTTTTTCGACATGCCTCCATTTTTATGATATATTTATACATATTTATACATACCCAATTATCATAACAACTTCAAGTCACATCAAATTCTTCTGTACAAACTGTTTATAAATTTAAAAAATTGGAACAAATTTTGAGAATCAAATAACAGTACTTGGTGGGTAAACTTTCATTGTGCTAATCCTCACTTAATAACTATATTCATTTTGATTTCATCCTGTTGCATGAAGGGAATATATTATCTTCAACTACAACAAAGTCAACCAGTACAGCGTCCGGTAAGCACACTGCATTAATAGAATGAGTTTGATAATTTTTTACTTCTTATCATTCAGCCAAATAGTTTAAATTTTATTGAAAATAATTCCCAAAATATAATTAATTATGTGAACATTTTACTTTATTAAGAGTTTTACATTATCCAATATGAAATATTTCTAGTTTCCACGTGGCCACTTTAGCATGCCCATGATTGGGCGCATATTAAAATTAATTTGAACAAACTTTGGACAGTTTAAAATGACCTCATCTCCTATGAATTTAGCAGGCTATTCTCTGAGGATTTAAGCATAAATAGAAATATAATTTTATGTTGTATTTGTTACCTTAGACGCGGCATAGGAATGAAAGGCCGCAAAGCAAATGAAACCAAGTTGGACCATTTGTCGCGGCAAATTTTGGCACATAAATTAGGGGATTCCAGTGTGGACAAAACCTGTCTACTCATTGAATCATCCATGCTACCTTTCGCCATGTTTAGCTTATAATACCAAGAAGTCTATAACTAACATAATGGATTCATTGAAAAATGCATGGAGGCTTTGTATCCGTCCTATGATTATATATCGATGTTGGCGACTAAACAAGAAATAGTCAAAATAGGGGCCAAATAAGCTTCAAATGAAGCAAGCCAAGCGAAACTATATGTAGTAATATAACTGAAATCTTGCCATTTGTGCCGCATGTGAGACAGAGTGAAAATTATTTCGCAATTTATTTATTCGCAACATTGTCTTCTTCATTTCATGCTTCTTTAGAAATGAATAATTATAACCAATTCCTCTTCTAGTTATTCGAATATCATTTTTCCCGCATGCTTCCATTTTTAGCAATTAATTTTCCACTATTACGAAATTCAAAAATATGACAAAGAACAAGAAAATTTCTGATTTTGGCCAAAAATATGATATGTGATTGGAAGTATGATAAATGTAGTATTATAAATATGTACTTATACATACCCAATTATTATAATAACTACAAGTCACATCGAATTCTTCTGCACAAACTGTTAAGAAATAAAAAAATTGGAACAAATTTTGAGAATCAAATAACAGTACTTGGTTTGTAAACTTTCATTGTGCTAATCCTCACTTAATAACTATATTCATTTTGATTTCATCCTGTTGCATGAAGGGAATATATTATCTTCAACTACAACAAAGTCGACCACTACAGCGTCCGGTAAGCTCACTGCATTAATAGAATGAGTTTGATATTTTTTTACTTCTTATGATTCAACTAAATAATTTAAATTTTATTAAAAATATTTCCCAAAATATAATTAATTATGTGATTATTTTACTTTATTAAGAGTTTTACATAATCAAATATGAAATATTTCTAGTTTCCACGTGGCCACTTTAGCATGCCCATTATTTGGCGCATATTAAAATTAATTTGAACAAACTTTGGACAGTTTCAAATGACCTCATCTCCTATGCATTTAGCAGGCTATTCTGTGAGGATTTAAGAATAAATAGTAATATAATTGTATGTAGTATTTGGTACGTGAGGCACGGCATACGATTGAAAGACCGCAAAGCAAATCAAACCAAGTTGGACCATTTGTCGCGGCAAATTTTGGCACATTATTTAGAGGATTCCAGTGTGGACGAAACCGGTCTTCTCACTGAACTCTCCTTGCTACTTTTCGCATTGTTTAGCTTATAATACCAAGAAATCTATAAGTAACATAATGGATTAATACATTTATTCATTGATAATGCGCGGAGGCATTTTATCCGTCTTTTGGTTATATATCGAGGTTGGCGATTAAACAAGAATTTTTCAAAATAGAGGCCAAATGGGCTGCAGATTACGCAAGCCAAGCGAAACCATATGTAGTAATATAATTGAAACCTTGCCATTTGTGCCGCAGGTGAGACAGAGTGAAAATTATTTCGCAATTGATTTATTCGCAACATTGTCTTCTTCATTTCATGCTTCTTTAGAAATGAATAATTATGACCAATTCCTCTTCTAGTTATTAGATTTTCATTTTTCCCGCATGCCTCCATTTTTAGCAATTAATGTTCAATTATTACGAAATTCAAAAATATGATCGAGAACCAGAAAATTTCTGATTTTGGCCTAAAACATGATATGTGATTGGAAGTATGATAAAAGTGGTATTATAAATATGTACTTATACATACCCAATTATTATAATAACTACAAGTCACATCGAATTCTTCTGCACAAACTGTTAAGAAATAAAAAAATTGGAACAAATTTTGAGAATCAAATAACAGTACTTGGTTTGTAAACTTTCATTGTGCTAATCCTCACTTAATAACTATATTCATTTTGATTTCATTCCGTTACATGTAGGGAATATATTATCTTCAACTGGAAAAAAGTCGACCACTACAGCGTCCGGTAAGCTCACTGTATTAATTGAATGAGTTTGATAATTTTTTACTTCTTATGATTCAGCTAAATAATTTCAATTTTATTGAAAATATTTCCCAAAATATAATTAATTATGTGATTATTTTACTTTATTAAGAGTTTTACATTATCAAATATGAAATATTGCTAGTTTCCACGAGGCCACTTTAGCATGACCATTATTTAGCGCATATTAAAATTAATTTTAACAAACTTTGCACAAATTCAAATGCCCTCATCTCCCAAGCATATATCAGGCTATTCGGTGATGATTTAAGAATAAATACAAATATAATTGTGCGATATATTCATTACCTGAGACGCGGCATAAGAATGAAAGGCCGCAAAGCAAATGAAACCAAGTTGGACCATTTGTCGCGGCAAATTTTGGCACATAAATTAGGGGATTCCAGTGTGTACAAAACCTGTCTACTCATTGAATCATCCATGCTACCTTTCGCCTTGTTTAGCTTATAATACCAAGAAATCTATAACTAACATAATGGATTAATACATTTATTCATTGAAAAATGCATGGAGGCTTTGAATCCGTCCTATGATTATATATCGACGTTGGCGAGTAAACAAGAAATGGTCAAAATAGGGGCCAAATTAGCTTCAAATGAAGCAAGCCAAGCGAAACTATATGTAGTAATATAACTGAAATTTTGCCATGTGTGCCGCAGGTGAGACAGAGTGAAAATTATATCGCAATCTGTTTATTCGCAACCTTGTCGTCTTCATTACAGGCTTCTTTACAAATTAACAATTATGTCCAATTACTCTTCTATTTATTAGATTTTCATCTTTCCCGCATGTCTCCATTTTTAGCAATTAATTTTCCATTATTACGAAATTCAAATATATGACAAAGAACCAGAAAATTTCTGATTTTGGCCTAAAACATGATATGTCATTGGAATTATGATAAAAGTGGCAATATAAATTTGTACTTACACATACCCAATTATCATAATAACTACAAGTAACATCAAATTCTTCTGTACAAACTGTTTATAAATTAAAAAATTGGAACAAATTTTGAGAATCATATAACAGTACTTGGTGTGTAAACTTTCATTGTGCTAATCCTCACTTAATAATTATATTCATTTTGATTTAATCCTGTTACATGTAGGGAATATATTATCTTCAACTACAATAAAGTCGACCACTACAGCGTCCGGTAAGTACTCTGCATTAATAGAATGAGTTTGATAACTCTTCTAATTCTTATGATTGAGCTAAATAATTTAAATTTTATTGAAAATATTTCCCGAAATATATTTAATTATGTGATTATTTTACTTCATTAAGAGTTTTACATTATCAAATATGAAATATATCCTGTTTTCACGTGGCCACTTTAGCATGCCCATTATTTGGCAAATATTCAAATTAATTTGAACAAACTTTGGACAGTTTCAAATGACCTCATCTCCTATGCATTTAGCAGGCTATTCTGTGAGGATTTAAGAATAAATAGTAATATAATTGTATGTAGTATTTGGTACGTGAGGCACGGCATACGATTGAAAGACCGCAAAGCAAATCAAACCAAGTTGGACCATTTGTCGCGGCAAATTTTGGCACATAATTTAGAGGATTCCAGTGTGGACGAAGCCGGTCTTCTCACTGAACTGTCCTTGCTACTTTTCGCATTGTTTAGCTTATAATACCAAGAAATCTATAACTAACATAATGGATTAATACATTAATTCATTGATAGTGCGCGGAGGCATTGTATCCGTCCAATGGTTATATATTGAGGTTGGCGAGTAAACAAGAAATGGGGAAAATAGGGGCCAAATGGGCTGCAGATTACGCAAGCCAAGCGAAACCATATGTAGTAATATAATTGAAACCTTGCCATTTGTGCCGCAGGTGAGACAGAGTGAAAATTATTTCGCAATTGATTTATTCGCAACATTGTCTTCTTCATTTCATGCTTCTTTAGAAATGAATAATTATGACCAATTCCTCTTCTAGTTATTAGATTTTCATTTTTCCCGCATGCCTCCATTTTTAGCAATTAATGTTCAATTATTACGAAATTCAAAAATATGATCGAGAACCAGAAAATTTCTGATTTTGGCCTAAAACATGATATGTGATTGGAAGTATGATAAAAGTGGTATTATAAATATGTACTTATACATACCCAATTATTATAATAACTACAAGTCACATCGAATTCTTCTGCACAAACTGTTAAGAAATAAAAAAATTGGAACAAATTTTGAGAATCAAATAACAGTACTTGGTGTGTAAGCTTTCATTGTGCTAATCCGCACTTAATAACTATATTCATTTTGATTTCATTCTGTTGCATGTAGGGAATATATTATCTTCAACTGGACAACAAAGTCGACCACTACAGCGTCCGGTAAGCTCACTGCATTAATTGAATGAGTTTGATAATTTTTTACTTCTTATGATTCAGCTAAATAATTTCAATTTTATTGAAAATATTTCCCAAAATATAATTAATTATGTGATTATTTTACTTTTTAAGAGTTTTACATTATCAAATATGAAATATTGCTAGTTTCCACGAGGCCACTTTAGCATGCCCTTTATTTGGCGCATATTAAAATTAATTTTAACAAACTTTGCACAAATTCAAATGGCCTCATCTCCCAAGCATTTATCAGGCTATTCGGTGATGATTTAAGAATAAATACAAATATAATTGTGTGTTGTATTTATTACGTGAGACGCGGCATATGAATGAAAGGCCGCAAAGCAAATGAAACCAAGTTGGACTATTAGTCGCGGAAAATTTTGGCACAAAAATTAGGGGATTCCAGTGTGTACAAAACCTGTGTACTCATTGAATCATCCTTGCTACCTTTCGCATTGTTTAGCTTATAATACCAAGAAATCTATAACTAACATAATGGATTAATACATTAATTCATTAAAAAATTCATGGAGGCTTTGTATCCGTCCTATGATTATATATCGAGGTTGGCGAGTAAACAAGAAATGGTCAAAATAGGGGCCAAATAAGCTTCAAATGAAGCAAGCCAGGCGAAACTATATGTAGTAATATAACTGAAATCTTGCCATGTGTGCCGTAGGTAAGACAGAGTAAAAATTTTTTCGCAATGTATTTATTCGCAACCTTGTCTTCTTCATTACAGGCTTTTTTACAAATTAATAATTATGTCCAAATCCTCTTCTAGTTATTAGATTTTCATTTTTCCCGCATGTCTCCATTTTTAGCAATTAATTTTCCATTATTACGAAAT
Organism: Eudiplozoon nipponicum; assembly: GCA_029291075.1. Lineage (NCBI taxonomy): Eukaryota > Metazoa > Platyhelminthes > Monogenea > Mazocraeidea > Diplozoidae > Eudiplozoon > Eudiplozoon nipponicum. The sequence continues at coordinate 70,061 of JAQBSW010003385.1, read as the reverse complement.
TCAAAAATATGAAAAGGAACCAGAAAAGTTCTGATTTTGACCTAAAACATGATATGTCATTGGAATTATGATAAAAGTGGCAATATAAATTTGTACAAAAAAAAAAAAAAAAAAAAAAAAAAAAAAAAAAAAAAAAAAAAAAAAAAAAAAAAAAAAAAAAAAAAAAAAAAAAAAAAAAAAAAAAAAAAAAAAAAAATAATAAAGTGGATAATGGCTATTTATTTGGAGATTAATAAAGTTCGCTCTACTATCATTTATATACATTCTGGGTTTTCATTTGATTTTGTGGGTGGCAACAAATCTGACTCAGCTTTACTTCTAATTCTTGTTTTGGCTGATTGGTAAGTGTGTATGTGTTTGTGTCTGTGTGTGCCTGTCTGTATGTATTGAAAAGGGATGTCTGAGATCTGGTCATTATTGAATTGACGTTTTGAGAGTTAACCAACTGTTCGCATTTTTGGCCGTTGCATGCACGAGTGCTATTTTCCTGTGTGTAGTATTTCCTTTCACTATTTTGCGTAATATTGTTTTCTTCATTTGGTAACAGCCCAGGTGCGGATTGCCGTTATTAACGCTCATTTTTTTCGACATCTCTGTCGCCGTATGTGCATCTGTTTATTCCTCTTCAGTTTGTTGCCAATCCGATTGAATGTTTGTTGAGTCTGGTTAAAGTCGTGTACGCTCTTGCCTGGATACAAGTAAATTCTACATAAAGCAAAATCAGAAAAATTATTATATATTTAAAAAGCCCTTTATATAAAACAACAAACACATGGATTAAATATTTACCCACAAAATCAAATGAAAATCCAGAATGTATATAAACGAAAGATTGTAAAGCGAAGTTTAGTAATCTCAAAATAAATGGCCATTATCCACGTTGATATTAATGTGTTTTTTCTTCCTAATTAGAAATATACTGTGTAATATTGTGTAATAAAATGTGTACGTTTTCAGGTACTAATTATTTCTTGTTTACTCATCTGTGCATTGCATTTATTTATTTATTTACATGCCTTCTGGGATTAAATTTCAGCTCATAAAAACTAGTGTGAATATCAGTTTTAACGTTTATTGCTGGTTCATTTGTGGGTGCGTATGCCTGTGTATGTTTACGTAACTCTGCGTGTAGGTGTCATTCCATTTTGTTGCAGAGTGATGTCTGAGATCTGGTTATTCTTTTTGACAAAGTGATCGCTGTGTTCGACACTAGAATAAAATCATTATATACATATAATTAATGCATAATGATAACAAACAGATATATAATTATTTATGAACCCACCAATCTGGATGATTATTTCATTGATTTGACACAAAACTAGCCGATTCTGGAAATGTATGGATAGGTAAATCAAGTGTCGTGAAATTAGGATATATGACAAACAAATCGTTAATAAAAAAATATTGAATTTTCAAAATCTCTTAAAGTTGTAAATACTCTAATTTTAGGTTTATAAATTGTGCCCTTCTTTTAGAGCTATGGTCTCGGTCGGGCTATTCATTTTAAATTCATTAGATGATGCTATGAATAGATTTGGAGTTGATATTGACTTTATTTTTAGTGCCATACATTTGGCGTTTATTTGTACCGTATTGCATACGATTATCCATTTTGTTTTATTTCTAACTCAACCATTTTTTATTTAACTTGCTCTAATTATGCAAGATCAGGTATATTATCAAGTTTTATTCGAATTAAGAAATTCGCTTAAATACCCCCAGATTATTCAAACTATTTAGTTAATATGAAATAAATCAGCATTCTAAAGAATAATTCAATTTTATAGTATGCTTTATATCCAAAAATTAAGTTTAATTATAACCTATAATATAAATTGATTAAAATTTTATTAAGATTCACTTGCCTCTATCTTTCACTCGTCAATTCAAGCTCTGTTAATTTGCTTTAGTAAACAAGTCAAGTTTGCATGCTCGAATTTCGAAGGTATATTCCTTGTTGTCTATCAGTTCCAAATCAATTTCTCGACCACATTTACAACGTTTTCTAAACACAAATGATTTGCTTTGAACAAAAGCAACCATCTGATTTTCAAAGTTATTTATGTAGATCTAAGATTCAAATATTATGAATACCCGTTTAAAGGGAAGGCATTTCTTGAAACGCTTAAGTTATATGATTTTGATGATAATCCATGTTCCTACATTCTACTTGACCACTGTTCTAAATTTCCTAACAAATATGTGAAAAATTACTTTTATTAAAATATCAATTTAATGAAGAAATAAAAACTATAGCCAATAGAATGGGAGAGGTGTTAACTTACTGGAAGTACAAATTTGTAACCTAACTCAGATATTGTATTCATCAATTTTGGAACTTCTAACCCTATGAAATGAACTTCTCATTACTGTATCGTATATTCTAATTATCAAATATTTTATATCCATATTTTTACTAATGGTATCCTTTTTATGTGAACTAAAATATTAACTTATTATTAAATGGCGAAAGTGAAACGTATGGAGTTAAGTAATAATTATAAAGTATAATGAAAATACATCCCCAATGAAAATCGAAAATTAGTAAGTTAAAAGTTGGTTTTACTCTTAAAAGTTGTAACCCATTTCTCCGTTTCCATGCAATGCTAAGGTCGTTAGGATTCTATTCCATTTATTGTGGCTTGATCTCTGCTCTGATAAGAATAAACTTATTTTCTTTGAAGGAAAGGTGAAGCTATTCATATAGATTTCTGACAACTTGTATAGCTGGGATCATATTAATTTGAACAATATTTTGACGAACTCAAATATACTAAAATTTCAAAATGCCGATGTGCTTCTTCAAACTAGCAAAAAAAATTTAGGGGGTTCTACATTTATCATAAATTTTAAACCAAAAGCATTTGTGTTCCTCTGTATTTACGACAAGATTTAGATTACTGGGCACAGTTCGTGAAGCTAAGTTAAATTTCATTTAATAAAGTGTCATTCTCTTCAAGAAATTACGTGTTTATTTGGCTGTCTTCATTCCTGATGTTAATTTGTAATTGGTTTTCAAAATTTATTAGAACACATTCTAATTACATGGGTTGTCTGGGTAGTTTTGAAAAAAATCTGTGATTTCTTTTAATTAATTGTCTAAATCGCCGTATAAAAATATTCAAATATCAATTTCATAAGCATTATTTAGACATATTTCACCTCACCATTACTCGCTGTTATATTTAAAAAATGAACTAAACAAATGAAACCGTTTTTATTAATCCGTAAGATGTATAATTAATTGATTTATTACATCTGTTCAGTTTCACCTAGCAAAATCAGCTCAAGAAATTTTAATAAATTCATCTATATCTTTTAATTAATATCAAATTGTAAGAGTACAAACATTTTAAAAGACAAGACTTCTAGCAATGTTATCAACACTATAATCATGGCATTGTTCAATTAAATATATAACAGTTAGATAGATTGTATTTCTAGCAATGATGTTGCCAACTATTTGTTGCCAGTTTACGCACCTTAATTATCAAATAATACGGATTATACTTAGATCAAACTGATTTTTAAAATTTTTTTATTTTAATATCGTTGTTTTATTTCGCCATACAAAAATTCTTTTTGAATATTTATTAAATCCTTCATAGCATTTTAAATGGCTTTACAAATTCGCCACATCCTGTTTTTTAATTAATCAGATATATTCGAAATTTTTGCGTTTGCAGTCTTCTATACAAATCATGATTTTTCATTATTGTCTAATAAAATTATTACATTAAAACATTTGCATTTTTGCATCCTCGTAACCAACAGTGTATGACTATTAAACTACATCTTCCTTCGGATTTTTAGTTTTCTTACTGTGATTAGTTCGATTAATGCATTTTCTTTTATTTATCTAGTTGCTTAAAAATATTTAATCATAGGAAAATTTAAATTTTATAAGAACGGCGCATAGTGAGTTACAAATTCTGAAATATAGGCCTGAAATTGAGTGACTTATTTAGAAACGTCCACACAGCATCTTATGACATCTTGATATCTGGACAAAAATTAAGTGAACTTGCAGCACTCATAATGTGATACCAAATTATTGCAAGTTTGCATCTAAAATTATTTCCCGCTTATAAAACAATACACGTTCTTAAGTGTTTGTTAAGATGTTAGTCATTCATGAGGTGTGCCAACTGCATTTTATCTTCGAAATAACTTTTTTCACAATGAGGAATCGCGCTTATAGATTTTCGCAACAATTTCTGCATCGTTTCATGCATCGTACATACCAATTATTTTGGCCGAATCCCCCTCTATTGGTTGGGGTTTAATTTGTCCTTCTTTGCTCTATCATCACTTAAAAATGTCTTCCTCATTACAAATCTGAAATCTACTTAATAAAGTTATAAATACGCAATATTTTTAATTAATGAACACCACGTACGCATTGGAAATCAATTTCGGCGTTAACCATGATATCTCATTGGAATTATATTATATGTGGTAATACATATTTTTCTATATGCATAGACATTTATCATTAAAGCAGCTCGCGGAATCTCATTTGTACATTTCAAATTAGTCTGTACAAATTATTCAGAAATAAAAAGGTGGAATAAAAATTGTCTGTTAAATAATAATATTTTTAAAGATAAACTGTGCAATTCGACAATAAATGACAATATTCATTTTTACGTTTTTGTATAATGTTAAGTTAACGTAATATCTTCGATTACAACGATTTCTACAACTGCGGTGTCAGGTAAGCAAACTGCAGCAACATAATGATAATGATGATGATTAGTTGTTTAATCCTTTATTTAAAATAGTTTACACAAATGGCTGCATAAATAATATTAGTCCTTTGGTTATTTAACTCTTATAAGAATGACGCATAGTCAGATATAAAATGTTTTCTCATTAATTGTAGGAAACGAATGCAATTGTTAGGTTAGTAAATTCGCGATTTTACAAACAATCAAATGTTTTCTGTCCTTGGAAGGATATCGCATTTCGATGTATGTTGCAATGCAACTTTTATTCATCATCAAAACGGCTCGCAGAGGTATCTACTTCACATCACCGTTAGTTAAAATTACGAGAAATAGATCTGAAATCGAGCCATTCGTTCAGAAACGTATTGATTCCAAAATATGACGACTTCATATCAGCCAAAATAAAAATAATTTAATGTCTTTTGCGAATTCTAATTTTAGCGAACTTTTCGTTTTTCGCAAATTGGATAACGACTTTTCTCAAATTAACGGTGTCTATAATTTTCCTCATATAAAAAACAAAGATTTTAAGTAGGAACATGTTAAGATTTTGGACTTGAATGATTTCTTTTAACTGGATGTGTTATTCAAAATGATCTCTCGCTAATGTAAAGAATCGTTGTTTATTTATTCGCAACCTTGTCTACTTCGTTTCATGCTTCTTTACAAATTAATAATTTTGTCCAATTTCTCTTCAAGTTGTTAGAGTCTTATTTTTCAGTCATGCTTCCATTTCAGCAATTATTGTTCCATTATTATGAAATACAAATATGCTCAAATGAATAAAAATATTCTGTAGATTAAATGGCACAGAACCAAAATATGTCTGATTTTGGAATTATGATAAAGAGTGGTAATATAAATTTGTACTTATACATACCCAATTATCATAATAACTACAAGTAACATCAAATTCTTCTGTACAAACTGTTTATAAATTAAAAAATTGGAACAAATTTTGAGAATCAAATAACAGGACTTGGTGTGTAAACTTTCATTGTGCTAATCCTCCCTTAATAACTATATTCATTTTGATTTCATCCTGTTGCATGAAGGGAATATATTATCTTCAACTACAACAAAGTCGACCACTACAGCGTCCGGTAAGCTCACTGCATTAATAGAATGAGTTTGATATTTTTTTACTTCTTATGATTCAGCTAAATAATTTAAATTTTATTGAAAATATTTCCCAAAATATAATTAATTATGTGATTATTTTACTTTATTAAGAGTTTTACATTATCAAATATGAAATATTTCTAGTTTCCACGTGGCCACTTTAGCATGCCCATTATTTGGCGCATATTAAAATTAATTTGAACAAACTTTGGACAGTTTCAAATGACCTCATCTCCTATGCATTTAGCAGGCTATTCTGTGAGGATTTAAGAATAAATAGTAATATAATTGTATGTAGTATTTGGTACGTGAGGCACGGCATACGATTGAAAGACCGCAAAGCAAATCAAACCAAGTTGGACCATTTGTCGCGGCAAATTTTGGCACATAATTTAGAGGATTCCAGTGTGGACGAAGCCGGTCTTCTCACTGAACTGTCCTTGCTACTTTTCGCATTGTTTAGCTTATAATACCAAGAAATCTATAACTAACATAATGGATTAATACATTTATTCATTGATAGTGCGCGGAGGCATTGTATCCGTCCAATGGTTATATATTGAGGTTGGCGAGTAAACAAGAAATGGGCAAAATAGGGGCCAAATTAGCTTCAAATGAAGCAAGCCAAGCGAAAATATATGTAGTAATATAACTGAAATCTTGCCATGTGTGCCGCAGGTGAGACAGAGTGAAAATTATATCGCAATCTGTTTATTCGCAACCTTGTCTTCTTCATTTCGGGCTTCTTTACTATTTAATAATTATGTCCAATTCCTCTTCTAATTATTAGATTTTCATTTTTCCCGCATGCCTCCATTTTTAGCAATTAATGTTCCTTTATTACGAAATTCAAATATATGGCAAAGAACCAGAAAATTTCTGATTTTGGCCATTAAACGTGATATGTGATTGGAATTATGATAAAAGTGGTAATATAAATTTGTACTTATACGTACCCAATTATCATAATAACTACAAGTCACACCAAATTCTTCTATACAAACTGTTTAGAAATTAAAAACAATTAGAACAAATTTTTAGAATCAAATAACAGTACTTGGTGTGTAAGCTTTCATTGTGCTAATCCTCAATTAATAACTATATTCATTTTGATTTCATTCTGTTGCATGAAGGGAATATATTATCTTCAACTACAACAAAGTCGACAACTACACCGTCCGGTAAGCACACTGCATTAATAGAATGAGTTTGATAATTTTTTACTTCTTATGATTCAGCCAAATAGTTTGAATTTTATTGAAAATATTTCCCAAAATATAATTAATTATGTGAACATTTTACTTTAATAAGAATTTTACATTATCAAATATGAAATATTTCTAGTTTCCACGTGGCTAGTTTAGCATGCCCATTATTTGGCACATATTCAAAATAATTTGAACAAACTTTGGACAGTTTCAAATCACCTATGCATTTATCAGGCTATTCTGTGAGGATTTAAGAATAAATATAAACATAATTGTATGTTGTATTTGGTACGTGAAGCACGGCATACGATTGAAAGATCGCAAATCAAATGAAAAGAATTTGGACCATTAGTCGCGGCAAATTTCTGCACATAATTTGGAGGATTCCAGTGTGGACGAAACCGGTCTTCTCACTGAATTGACCTTGCCATCTTTCGCTATTTTTTAGCTTATGATACCAATAACTTTACGACTAACATAATGGATCAATACATTTATTCATTAAAAATGCGCGAAGGCATTGTATCTGTCCTATGGTTATATATAGAGGTTGGCGTGTAATCAGGAATTTGTCACAATAGATACCAAACGGGCTGCAGATGACGCAAGCCAAGCGAAACCATATGAAATAATATAACTGAAATCTTGCCATGTGTGCCGCAGGGGAGACAGAGTGAAAGTTATTTCCCCGTTCACACTCGTGTTTGAGCCCTAGACGCTTTGATTTCTGGTAAGTACAAGATGGGTCCCTAGTAAGAGAGAACCCGTTCTTATTGATTAATGGGTTTGACTACTTAGTACAAATTGTGGATCATACCGACTGCTTATATATATATATATTTTTTTTTTTTTCGATACATATATATACTCACATTCAACTGTGAATTTGTTTGCCGTTATTTATGTTTACCAATATGACGCATTTTAAACTACGCCTTTTCCTTAAGCAAATGTGACAGATTTCATGATCATATGGTTGCATGATATTCGAGTATTAATTTCATATACTTTGCCTATAAATTGGATAAATAAAATCATGCTTTACAAATTTCATATTACTTGCTGCATTATACATTTTATTTATCACAGGTAACTTATTTAATTTTACTTCACATTAAATATATTATGCGTTAAAATCAAAACGATAATATAAATGTCGTGTTTTAAATATTAATCATGTCGGATAACGTCTTTATTATTTTTATCTGCTTCAGGTTAAAAATATTATACCATTTAATCGCAAATCGTTCAAAAATTGCATTTCTCTTTTTTAATATATCAATTTTGCCTTTATCAAATTTTGTTAATTTTAATGTGAAATAAGTATAATTAAAAATTTTGGTGTCTTTTAGGTGCGTCTTCGAAATCAAAGTGGTATAATATATGCTTCAATGTAAGTTTAAGTGACTTTAAACCTACTTATATGATCACATTTAACGACTGTTTATTGAACATTTCAACACCAAAATATTTTAGTATTCAGGGAACATTCCGGCATATACTGACACAAGATATCAATCATTTCCTATAAATTGCCACATAAATAATAGATGAACATAAAACGAAAGCACCTAAAGAGCTTTACGTTTCCAGTTCATTAACTAACCATTCATTTACAAACAATCTCGGTACACTCAATGACAAATTAGTATGACATCACATCTGGTGATTGAATAACACGATTTCGGTCTTTATGCAATTCTTGTTAGTCTGCAAAATAGGTTTCACTCACAGCATTTTTTATTGATTTTTTTGGTATATTTGGCAAATCTGCACTGGGATTTTTTTTCATCTATCCTTCTCTAACTTAGTTTTTGATTTGCATTAAAAAGCTTACTTACACGTTATGCTATCTTTGATTTCGTCAATATAAAGTACAAGGCAAAGCCACATTGGATATAATTTATTGGTGTGTTCTCACTTGTCCCGTCACACTGAAGCCGTCCATAATTAGATTTTCTGAAATTTTTCGTGAACCAATCTTTTCCGATTGTTATCAAATTTTTAGGACTCCACTTTAGAGTTGACAACATACTCACAGAAAAATCAAATTGTGTCAAGTGTGATATCCTCATTAAAGACAGATCTTTTAATATTTATTTTATTTCCTGAAGTATTGTTTTTGTCTGCCTCAATATCCGATCGTGATACGTATTCTTCTATATTCAGATGTATCCACGAAAATACACACATCTCCCTACACACAACAATCTATATCCACATATATTTACTCTAATCTAAATTGACATTTATGCAATGAGTATAAGCAAAACATATCGACTGATATAAACCCCTATTTGTGATGTCTCGATTTTTAAAATAATTTTTCTGGTGTGTAGAATGTAAAAAATATTTTCATTTTTATTATGTTGCAGTAACCCTCAAATTCCTGGTTTACATAATCTCATCCTGTGTGCAATAGGTTATAGAGTGAGTTAAGTAAAAACTATAGTAAGAATTTAGGATTACTCTAACTTTTGGACAAAACCGAATATAGATCCTACATTAACAAATAGTATAGAAACTAAATAGCGAGCGAAACGACCCTCCGAATTATGTGTTTTAAAATACCCTTAATGCGAATTACGACTTTTTTATCTGAAATAAAACAACTTACCAAAGAAATATACACTTCGATCCACAAAATGATTGGCGTTTGAGAACAATATTTCTGCACACAAACAAAGCTCATACTATTGTGTTAATTCATATCGTACAAGTACTTCCTGCTATAGGTAGATCCAGGCGAAATAGTTGAAATTTTTTCGTAATACATTTGTCGCTAATGTTAATTTTAATTTTAATACAACATCGGAAAAATAGTCTGATCATTGAAATACAAGCAAATATTGTTATGTGTGGTGATAATAAACTCATCAATCTACTAAATATCTGAAATTAAAACCTTAAATGCAGTAGGATTCTGATTTAAATTAACAGGATCGCACAAAGAAATTAAATAACTGATTTCCCGCGACGGACACGAAAGTCAGAAAGTTAACTAAAACAAAAATTTATGAAGTGTTAATTGTCAGCAAAAATATTCGCACACAACGTAATATTCCTTTTTAAATCAAGATGGCGAATATGATTTAATCTCTAACCCAATAGTATATAAGCAATCAATTTAAAGTATAGTTATCACCACCCTCGCGAGTAATAGCATAATTTATATATATGAAGGGAATATTGAAAAAAATAAATATTTGGGATTGCAGCCATGTACAATGTAGGCGAGACAACAAGATGCGAGAGAAACATATATAAATTTGCTATACTTTTATATTTGTTACGATTTGACCCTCGCTAGTCAACTTGCTCTCGTGGTCTGATGATGATATAAACTTGTCACTACGTGTGGCTGACGACGATTTAATTTTGCTCTGCGAATATTTAAATAAAGAGGAATATCATAAAAATCAATGATTTTCCAATGTATAACAAATAATATTCATTATAATACGACTTCCATGTGCAAAAATAGTACAAAAATTTCTTAGACACAAGAACCATTTTTCGCATTCTTCCCTGTACTGACAAAATATATATATATATATATATATATATATATATATATATATATATATATATATATATATATATATATATATATATTTCGAAACGTAAAGCAAAACAGAATATTCTCACATGGAGAGAATGTAGAGTTTTGTTTATCAATTTACATGTACCAGTTGTCAATCAACTAATCGGTTAATAACTCGAATAAAAGAACATGGCATCACAATTGCCTGGTTCAAATGAAATGGTGAATACAAGTCTGAAATTGCACAACATGTTTGCGCATTGTGCTTGAAATCGAAGTGATGAACGCAATTGATTTTTTGTTCCCTTATTCCACTCTCTATATGCCTCAAATGTGTCTTTTTAGTTTTGTCATTCAGTATAGGTAAATATGTTTTTAGGCAAATATTTCTTGTATCTTTTTGTCTTTGAACATTGAAATTGTACGGTGATTTTATTGAAGATCGTGTTTCAAAAAAATATATTTCATATATAAAAATTGTCGGTAAATTTAATATGTATTTATTTTGAAACATACATAGTTGTACAAGCTAACAGTATAAATATGAATTTGTTTATGCAGCTTACAAGCCAGGAGTTTGATTCACTCTCGGAATATCAATGCTCTTCGCGTGGTTCAGTGAACGTTGGCAAGACAGAAATGTGGTGTAAGTGCACGTTTTTAAATTTATTGGTAAATTACTGCATTTTAACCCTTGGCTGTTTATGCTGTATATTGTTAACCAACTTGAGGTCGCATTGCCGAAAACTATATATATATATATATTCGTTACTGCTCGAATTCAGATTTGTGGACACGATTGCGACATCCAACTCAGTCATATGCCATAAACAAAAGTATAATCGGCAAAGAACCTAGAAATGGCTCCTTCTAATGTGTCACCAAGAGGCACGAAAAATATAGCCAATAAAATTATACATTTTGTTAGTGCTGACTTTTCTAGATACTCCTGGTACCAAGTTTTTAGTGAATAAAGGATATTTATTTATAACTGATAATACTCTTTTAAAATGTATTTTTACAATGATATTTCGCGTTATTTTTACCAGTTGTGCGTTCGGCCAATAATGGAACTCGAGCCCACGTTAAGCACTACACAAATGAAACAGCAATTCGGTGGTTGGTGCAAAACCGTTTATTTAATGTAACAACGGCGAAAGGAGGCGCAAAAATAATTGAAAAGGAGTGCCAACGTGTAATTTTTTGCAAATAACTTGCTTTAATAATTTTGTTTTCGCATTTGTGCAGACAGATTGCTCCATAATAGGAGTCAATATTAATTTTATTCCAGATTTGTTCGTACGGATTTTCTGATTTGACGACAATTATAAGATTTCATATAGCGATTTAATTAATTTTATTTTGCACATTTTTTCTATTACAAATTATAGAACGCAAATGTCATTCCGGTTAAATTAATTCCATGTAAATTACAGAAAATTCCATTCTCGACATTCATTTCAGATTTTCTGCCATTTTACAGTTAATTTCAATAAAAATTTTAAATGCGCACAAATATTGGTTCTCACAGCTAGGAATTGCTGACTTAAGAGTGGGCATGTTCATTATGAATACGAAATATAACAATTAAAATAGATTTTCATTTAGTATAAATGGTTGTCAAAAATGTTTCTTTCCTTTTAGCTTCAACAATTAGGGATAAAATCATCGGATTGTGGTAAGTAGACAAACTTGCATCTACGTTGATGCTGTGCCTAAACTTTAATATAATATACTGTGGTCGATGCTCGTAGACGTATAATCCAGCTTTATTGTAATAGTTGAGAGATTCCATAAAACGGAATAGAATTTCTTTATTTGGACTCAAACTAGTCAAGTTTTATCAAATATTTTATAATATTAGAATATATTTAAACTACTTTTAATCACATAATTATATGCATTAACTCACATATAAATAAATAAATGTCGAAAATTTTGTTATACGCTTCATCAGCACGAGAACATCCTTCGTGAGCTAAATCATATCTTGATATAGATATTACAATAAAGAACAAATAAGATATCTTTGCTGTATATGTTGTATAAAATATTTAATGATAAAAATAATATAGGCTATTGTATAAGACCACCTGCCCGCTAACTAGAAAGATTAAGGTACAATTCGAAAGTAATATTAGCATTAATCAATAAGAACCGCGAAGAGCAATTGTTTATTCATTACGATAGCTAATTTAATGAAATATTGCATTGTTTTTTCAATATAATAATACTGATTTTATAGAGAAAAACTTCAATAATATGTTACAGCCCACATTTATCATTTTCCTTTGTTTAACCAGGAAAATGTTTTCTCATAATCAAAATTCTAAAGAAAAATAGGATTGCATATTTTCTTCTTTGAGGAAATAAAATTTTAATAAACATCTTAGACAGAGGCGTTTCAAAACGCCTTTATTTCTTACCGAAGATTGAATTCAAAGACACCATTAAAAACAGCATTTTGAAAAGAAACAATTTAATTTTGCCCTATTACCGATTTTAGTGCTTTAGTTTTTTAATATTTCTTTCTAAGTCCAAGATTGCTAAATATCAACACAGTTAATACAAATTTCGAGCTATTTTATTTTTAGAGAAATCAATATTGTTTAGATTTATTGGATAGATTATTTTTATTTAATCAAAAAATTTAAACTCGACCATGAAGCCATTGGTGTGTATATTAGCATATACGAATTTAAATCAAATTTATCCCGAGCTTGAACATTGTGAAATATATTTCAAATTAATTACTTGAATACTCATTCTTCTATTATATAAATAATAGCTAAGTAATCTAAAGATTTTCGGTCAATATTTGATGAATTAATCACCTTCATATTAGCGTCATAATTTATATAGTCAGAAGCTTTCCACGTTTGCAATAATGGCAATAACTGCATCCAACCATTTCGCAACTAGCCTAATTACATGCATCCGCATAGAAATATAAGGAATAGTATAAATTAATCTACAATCGATGGCACACGTTATCCTATTAACCCTAAGCAACGGATTAGACATTATTGTTATAATATCGATTGATATGTTTCCATCTTCAAAATTTGTTTAAAAAGACGCCAAGCACATTTTGAAGGTTGAGGTAATTAAAGCAGGTTATCAATTAATATACTAAGATGATATTTTGTTTGTCAGGTTATAATTTTACCAATAATTTTACAAATACATCCCTGTCTTTTACAAGGTCTGATTTCTTGTTAACCGAAAAATCAGTTAGCTTTCGTTTAAAGGATTACATGTTAAGTTTGCATTATTTTCTCTAATTCGCGGATAATTCACATGCAGTCTTTTCCCCCGATAATATAAGCTTTTAATTTCTCTATATGTTTACTGTAGTTTGTATCCTAGTCTAGGAATGATCTTAAGTTTAGTCAGCATGATAATTTTCGAATTTTAACGGATCATCAGTAATTATCAACAAAATATAATATAATTTGTAATATTATTTATAACATTACATATCATTAAATTTTCCGTTTAATTCTTAATTTACATAAATTTCAATCCATTTTCGCTGTGTGGTATTTGTAAAGTAGAAATAAATTAAGTAATACTTTTGTAACAGTTATTTGAAACTCAGAACGCGTGCATTCGCAGAGGAAATTACTCTTTTCTGCTACTTACATTGTTCCATCGTAAAACAATTTATTTGTGGCACAATTCCTTAAAGAAGTTAGCAATTCTGCCAGTTAACCGAGTCAAAGTATAAATAAGCATTATCTAAGCATTCCAAATCTCTAGTTGGTTTGTTTACAATTTGCATTTGATCATAATTATGAAATAGATTGGCTATATCACAGTCATGCCATCATAGTATAATCATTATTCCGTATAAACCTAATGACATCATCATGAATGGCTTTCGCTTCAAATTCGTGACTGGTATATTATTCTTTCAAATGCATTCGGACACAAATATTTATAGCGGCTTTTAATAATTGAACATAAGTATATGTCTTAATATATTTAAATGTACAATTTGGCGCTTAATAAATGTTGATGTTCCTTTTTTGTTTTACCCACAGAGAATATAACAATAGTGGACACAGCAACGACGAAATCGTTTGCACCACGTAAGTACGCAGTGAAAATTATGCAATACTTATTGTATGCTGCTAAATGCATGTGTATAATGGAACTTTTGTTTATATCAAATGACAAATATCTACATGAAATATAGTCGTTCACAAGAATGAAAGCTTCATAATTCTCAATTAATCTACTTTATGGGATTGTGGAAATAACGTTACTTCCGAATTTATGACAACTTCCAATGTTTCAATTTATCAAAGTAAACTGATCGCGCAGTTCTAATAACTGATGTGTAAGTACTTTCATCAGAGAAAGTGAATCGGAAAACAACGCTTGTACATCATCAAAGCCACATAAAAATTAAGTGCATAACAGTTAATGTTTGAAACATCTTAGAATATACTGTATCATATTCTAAAAAAACATGAGTCAATTTCACCTTTCAAAATAAAGCTAACTGTTTTAAACTATCATCATAATAGTTTATATATTTATGCATTTGATTACTGTATCGAGCTAGTTGGTTTCCCCTTGAATACACTGAAGCAACAATTTTTTGGTGCAATAACCTGAACATTCTCATAAAATTATTCTTTATAAAACACATATTGATCTTCTACGTTTTGCCTCATGATTACCTGTATGCTAATGGTGATTTTAACATTTATATTGTTTAAAGTTGGCTTCGGAGATTCAATAAACCGAAGTGCAGTTATTAGCGAAGTTATGTCGACTTCAAACAGTTAAGTTCTGAGAAATAGGAGGAATGATTCTCGAAACATCTAGGAAATAATATGTAGTAATTTTCGACAAAGTATACGATTAATTGTTATTAACGTTGACAATCCCACAGCGCACATCGAAAGTAAAATAGCATTTCTCGACATGTATCATTTATGTATGCATTTTTGTATGTAATTGTGTACCTACATGTATTTAACTTACAAATAACAAATTTCTGTGTGATATCAAATTTATTATATGAATTATTTTGACCGCTATGTCGAGTCTTAATCTTGATTCTAACAAGAGATGCAATACTGACACAGAGAGCAAGGTAACAGAATAAATTGGACCTGTGTCATGTCCGTTCTATTTCTGTTACAAAATGGATTCCTTCGTAAAACTATGTGATGTGAATTTACTTTTAATAGAGGTGAGAACATCATGTCTCAATTTCTTTGCTCGTTTATGAATTGAGTGTTAATTCATCTTTAATCATTTTGTGGTAATGCTCTTATGATGACCGTAGAAAATCACATAAAGTTAGTACGTCATATGTACATTGCGATTTCATCCTTGTTATTTAGCTTTCCATCAAGCAACGATAATGCCATATAAGGTTGAATAACTATCCTATTGTAATTTTAGTTATTTGTATGAATATTGTTAGTATGCTTTTTATTTCTGTGCATGGGATGATAGTACTGTTGATAATGTTGGTCTTAATTCGTTCATTAGCGCCACAATTTTATTTCAATTAATTTTAGTCAAGTATCTTGTTAGTCGGCTCTTGTTGATTATTTGCATGTAACATAACAATTATCATATATCTCTCTGAATTTGCGTAATAGAGAACTGAAAACTTTGGTTTACCTGTTTTGTGACATGTTTTTTTATATCATCTGTTATAGCTAATTGTTATGCTGGTATTAGACATTTTCTTGTAAGCTTCTGGAGTATGTGTTGCTTGAGGCGACTTGTCAAATATTTCTTTGTCCATGTAAATGCCGGTATAACTACATTGAAACGTGTAGACGATTGGCGTTTAGGATGACTGCGGAAACTGTGCTTTGGCTTCTGATCTTATAACTCGCTGTGCAACCGAAATTATTTTAAACTGTTTAGTGGGGACATTGGCTCTTGATTCTCGATATAGTCATGTTCTGATTATTTTTACCCCGATGTTGCAAAATGAGATATATTTTTCTATTCTCATTGGCTGTCGTTGGAAATTGTCTGAGTTTATTGTTATCATCAATAAAACGCTCGGGATATCCATCATATTCTAGTTCATGTTAGAGTTTACCAAACACTTTCATGATCAGAGCAAATTCACTTTTTTGATTGACTGGATTATTTGCCAAGTTTCGCTTGCATGAACTATGTAAGCAGAAGAAGCACGTACAAGCATTGAGTTTGAACTGGATGTGACGCACGCAATTTGATTGGTTTCTATTTTTCACACTCGCTTTGTTCACGTATTTCTATCTTGTTTTGCTTTCCAATTTATATATAAAGATATGTTCATGAGTAGATATTTGAGAAGACCATGCGAAAGAAAATTTTCTTATATCTGATAAAATTTCTTTTTGTTTTTGCACATAAAAAGGGTACAATGAATTTTATTAAAGCTCGCATTTCAAAAGTATATACACAACGTTTAAAACAAATATGTTGGCTCGTTCATGATGATATCATATTTAGAACTTGCGTAAGAGAACAGTCTCCTTCAAGAATTAATTCTGTGCCCAGAATAGACTATTTTTTTTGGACTATTTCTCAATTTTGAATTTTGTGTTTGTATTTACTTTCGTTAAATAAAGTTTACGAGTTTGAATTAAACACCATTCCACTGAATTCAACCAGTCGCCGAACTAATTAGCAAATCTTTTGTCAATTTATAGGTATTTACTTTGTTCTCAGCATCAAAGACTTTTTCCAAATTATTTGTGTTTGGTCAGATTAGGAGATTTTCATCTACAAACCCTCTGTACGTCTCGCAGTTCCCCAAACAATATTCACATTCCTTTGTGTCTATGTTTGCATAGAAAACTCCATAAGAAAAAAGCGCATGGAAACTTCCAATGGCGACATCATTCGTTTAACGATATAAAGAAATATATTCATTCGAAATGCGAGCTTTAAAATTGATATTAGCTGGCATCTCAATATCTATCTATATATATGTTTAGTTAAAGATACACGAGGAGGAATTAAGAAAGAAATGAAATTTTATCTGATAAATTTTGTTTTTATGCCTGTACATGTAAAGAGATTTACGAATTTTATTAGAGCTCGTATTCCGGAAGGATATATATATATATATATTTCTCATGAGGTACAAAAAAACACACTATTAATAAGGTGGATAAAGGCTATTTATTTGGAGATTAATAAACTCTCGCTCTACAATCATTCATTTATATACATTCTGGGTTTTCATTTGATTTTGTGGGTGGCAACAAATCTGACTCAGCTTTACTTCTAATTCTTGTTTTGGCTGATTGGTAAGTGTGTATGCGTTTGTGTCTGTGTGTGCCTGTCTGTATGTATTGAAAAGGGATGTCTGAGATCTGGTCATTATTGAATTGAGGGTTTGAGAGTTAACCAACTGTTCGCATTTTTGGCTGTTGCGTGCACGAGTGCTATTTTCCTGTGTGTAGTATTTCCTTTCACTATTTTGCGTAATTTTGTTTTCTTCATTTGGTAACAGCCCAGGTGCGGATTGCCGTTATTAACGCTCATTTTTTTCGAAATTTCTGTCACCGTATGTGCATCTGTTTTTTCCTCTTCAGTTTGTTGCCAATCCGATTGAATGTTTGTTGAGTCTGGTCAACGTCGTGTACGCTCTTGCCTGGATACAAGTAAATTCTACATAAAGCAAAATCAGAAAAATTATTATATATTTAAAAAGCCCTTTATATAAAACAACAAACACATGGATTAAATATTTACCCACATAATCAAATGAAAATCCAGAATGTATATAAACGAAAGATTGTAAAGCGAAGTTTAGTAATCTCAAAATAAATGGCCATTATCCACGTTGATATTAATGTGTTTTTTCTTCTTAATTAGAAATATACTGTGTAATATTGTGTAATAAAATGTGTACGTTTGCAGGTACTAATTATTTCTTGTTTACTCATCTGTGCATTGCATTTATTTATTTATTTACATGCCTTCTGGGATTAAATTTCAGCTCATAAAAACTAGTGTGAATATCAATTTTACCGTTTATTGCTGGTTGATTTGTGGTGTGTATGCCTGTGTATGTCTACGTAACTCTGCGTATAGGTGTCATTCCTATTTTGTTGCACGGTGATGTCTGAGATCTGGTTATTCTACTTTGAAAAAGTGTTCGCTTTGTTCGACACTAGAATAAAATCATTATATACATATAATTAATGCATAATGATAACAAACAGATATATAATTATTTATGAACCCACCAATCTGGATGATTATTTCATTGATTTGACACAAAACTAGCCGATTCTGGAAATGTATGGATAGGTAAATCAAGTGTCGTGAAATTAGGATATATGACAAACAAATCGTTAATAAAAAAATATTGAATTTTCAAAATCTCTTAAAGTTGTAAATACTCTAATTTTAGGTTTATAAATTGTGCCCTTCTTTTAGAGCTATGGCCTCGGTCGGGCTTTTCATTTTAAATTCATTAGATGATGCTATGTATAGATTTGGAGTTGATATTGACTTTATTTTTAGTGCCATACATTTGGCGTTTATTTGTACCGTATTGCATACGATTATCCATTTTGTTTTATTTCTAACTCAACCATTTTTTATTTAACTTGCTCTAATTATGCAAGATCAGGTATATTATCAAGTTTTATTCGAATTAAGAAATTCGCTTAAATACCCCCAGATTATTCAAACTATTTAGTTAATATGAAATAAATCAGCATTCTAAAGAATAATTCAATTTTATAGTATGCTTTATATCCAAAAATTAAGTTTAATTATAACCTATAATATAAATTGATTAAAATTTTATTAAGATTCACTTGCCTCTATCTTTCACTCGTCAATTCAAGCTCTGTTAATTTGCTTTAGTAAACAAGTCAAATTTGCATGCTCGAATTTCGAAGGTATATTGTCTATTGTCTTCTATCAGTTCCAAATCAATTTCTCGACCACATTTACGTCTTCTAACCACAAAAGATTTGCTTTGAAAAAAAGCAACCACCTGATTTTCAAAGTTACTTAGCGTACATCTAAGATTCAATTATAATGAATACCCGATTAAAGGGAATCCTTTTCTTGAAACGCTTAAGCTATAGGATTTTGATGAAATTCCATTTTCGTACATTCCACTTGACCACAATTCTAAACTTTCTCACAATTCTGTGAAGAATTGTGAATTTATTGAATAAATAAAAACTATAGCCGATAGAATGGGAGTTGTGTTAACTTATTGGAAGTATAAATTTGTAAGCTAACTCAGATTTTGCATTCATCAGTTGTGTAACTTCTAACCCTATGAAATAAGCTCCTCGTTACTGTATCGTATATTATTATCGTATATTATTACTAATGGTATCCTTTCTATGTAAACTAAAATATTAACATAATATTAAATGGCGGATGGTGAAACGTGTGGAGTTTATTAATAATTATAAAGTATAACGGAAATTTATCCCTAACGAAAATTGAAAATTAGTAAGGTAAACTTTCGTTTTCCTCTTAAAATTTGTAACCCATACCTCCGATTTTGTGCAATGCTAAGGATTCTATTCCATTTGTGTTGGCTTGATCTCAGCTCTGATAAGAATAAACTTATTTTCTTTGAAGGAAAGCTGAAGTTATTCATATTGATAACTTACAAGGTGTATAGCTGGGTCGGACTCAAATATAGCAAATTTTAAAAATTTCGATTTGTTTCTTCAAACTAGCAAAATATTTTTAGACAGTTACACATTTGTCATAAATTAATACCAAAAGCATTTGTGTTCCAGTGTATTTACAACAAGATTGTGATAACTGAGCACTGTTCGTGAAGCTAAGCTAAATTTCATTTAATAAAGTGTCATTCTCTTCAAGAAATTACGTGTTTATTTGGCCGTTCTTCATTCCTGTTGTTAATTTGTAATTGGTTTTCAAAATTTGTAAGAACAAATTCTACTTATATGGGTTTTCTGTGTAATTTTGAAGAAAATCTGTGAGTTTTTTCAATCAATTGCATAAATCGCCGTATAAAAATATTAATATACTAATTTCATAAGCAATATTTAGACATATTTCACCTCACCATTACACGCTGTTATATTTAAAAAATGAACAAAACAAATGAAACCGTTTATATTAATCGGTAAGATGTATAATTAATTAATTAATTTAATACATCTGTTAAGTTTCACCTATGAAAATTAGCTCAAGAAATGATAATATATTCATCTATATCTTTTAATTAATATCAAACTATAAGCGCAAATACATTTTAAAAACAAGACTTATAGCAATGATATCAACATTATAATCATGACATTGTTCAATTAAATATATAACAGTTAAAAAGATCGTATTTCTAGCCATAATGTTGCCAAATTTTCGTTGCCAGTTTACGCACCTTAATTAACAAATAATACGGATTATAATTCGATCAAACTGCCTTTTAAAATTTTTTTATATTTTAATGTCGTTGTTTTATTTCGCCATCCAAAAATTATTTTCTTGAATATTTATTAAATCCTTCATAGCATTTGAAATTGCTTTACAAATTCGCAATATCATGTTATTTTTTTTAAATTAAACAAATATATGCGAGATGGTTGCGTTTGCAGTCTTCTATATTAATCATTATTTTTCATTATTGTCTTATAAAATTATTACATTAAAACACTTGCATATTTTCATCCTCCGCAACCAACAGTGTAGGACAAGTAAACTACAGCTTCCTTCGGATGTTTAGTATTCTTACTGTGATTAGTTCGGTCAACGCATTTTCTTTTATTTATCCAGTTATTTAAAAATATTTAATCATAGGAAAATTGAAATTTTATAAGAAAGGTGCATAGTGAGTTACAAATTCTGAAATATAGGCCTGAAATTGAGTGACTTATTTAGAAACGTCCACACAGCATCTTATGACATCTTGATATCTGGACAAAAATTAAGTGAACTTGCAGCACTCATAATGTGATACCAAATTATTGCAAGTTTGCATCTAAAATTATTTCCCGCTTATAAAACAATACACGTTCTTAAGTGTTTGTTAAGATGTTAGTCATTCATGAGGTGTGCCAACTGCATTTTATCTTCGAAATAACTTTTTTCACAATGAGGAATCGCGCTTAAAGATTTTCGCAACAATTTCTGCATCGTTTCATGCATCGTACATACCAATTATTTTGGCCGAATCCCCCTCTATTTATTGGGGTTTAATTTGTCCTTCTTTGCTCTAGCATCACTAAAAAATTTCTTCCTTTTTAAAAATCTGCTTAAATAAGTAATAAATATGCAAAATTTATAATTAATGAACAGCACGTATGCAATGAAAATAAATTTTGGCGTTAACCATGATATCTCATTGGAATTATATTATATGTGGTAATACATATTTTTCTATATGCATAGACATTTATCATTAAAGCAGCTCGCGGAATCTCATTTGTACATTTCAAATTAGTCTGTACAAATTATTCAGAAATAAAAAGGTGGAATAAAAATTGTCTGTTAAATAATAATATTTTTAAAGATAAACTGTGCAATTCGACAATAAATGACAATATTCATTTTTACGTTTTTGTATAATGTTAAGTTAACGTAATATCTTCGATTACAACGATTTCTACAACTGCGGTGTCAGGTAAGCAAACTGCAGCAACATAATGATAATGATGATGATTAGTTGTTTAATCCTTTATTTAAAATAGTTTACACAAATGGCTGCATAAATAATATTAGTCCTTTGGTTATTTAACTCTTATAAGAATGACGCATAGTCAGATATAAAATGTTTTCTCATTAATTGTAGGAAACGAATGCAATTGTTAGGTTAGTAAATTCGCGATTTTACAAACAATCAAATGTTTTCTGTCCTTGGAAGGATATCGCATTTCGATGTATGTTGCAATGCAACTTTTATTCATCATCAAAACGGCTCGCAGAGGTATCTACTTCACATCACCGTTAGTTAAAATTACGAGAAATAGATCTGAAATCGAGCCATTCGTTCAGAAACGTATTGATTCCAAAATATGACGACTTCATATCAGCCAAAATAAAAATAATTTAATGTCTTTTGCGAATTCTAATTTTAGCGAACTTTTCGTTTTTCGCAAATTGGATAACGACTTTTCTCAAATTAACGGTGTCTATAATTTTCCTCATATAAAAAACAAAGATTTTAAGTAGGAACATGTTAAGATTTTGGACTTGAATGATTTCTTTTAACTGGATGTGTTATTCAAAATGATCTCTCGCTAATGTAAAGAATCGTTGTTTATTTATTCGCAACCTTGTCTTCTTCATTACATGCTTCTATACAAATTAATTATTTTGTCCAATTCCTCTTCTAGTTATTAGAGTCTCATTTTTACGTGATGCCTCCATTTTTATCAATTAATGTTCCATTATTACGAAATAAAAATATGCTCAAATGAATAATAAATATTCTGTAGATTAAATGGCACAGAACCAAAAAATTTCTGATTTTGGAATTATGATAAAGATGGTAATATAAATTTGTACTTATACATACCCAATTATCATAATAACTACAATTAACATCAAATTCTTCTGTACAAACTGCTTATAAATTAAAAAATTGGAACAAATTTTGAGAATCAAATAACAGTTCTTGGTGTGTAAACATTCATTGTGCTAATCCTCCCTTAATAACTATATTCATTTTGATTTCATCCTGTTGCATGAAGGGAATATATTATCTTCAACAACAACAAAGTCGACCACTACAGCGTCCGGTAAGCACACTGCATTAATAGAATGAGCTTGATCATTTTTTACTTCTTATTATTCAGCTAAATAGTTTAAATTTTATTAAAGATATTTCCCAAAATATAATTAATTATGAGAATATTTTACTTTATTAAGAGTTTTACATGATCAAATATGAAATATTTCTAGTTTCCACGTGGCCAGTTTAGCATGCCCATTATTTGGCGCATATTTAAATTAATTTGAACAAACTTTGGACAGTTTCAAATGACCTCATCTCCTAAGCATTTATCAGGCTATTCTGTGAGGATTTAAGAATAAATAGAAATATAATTGTATGTTGTATTTGGTACGTGAGGCGCGGCATACGATTGAAAGACCGCAAAGCAAATGAAACAAAGTTGGACCATTTGTCGCGGCAAATTTTGGCACATAATTTAGAGGATTCCAGTGTGGACGAAACCGGTCTTCTCACTGAATTATCCTTGCTATCTTTCGCATTGTTTAGCTTATAATACCAAGAAATCTATAACTAACATAATGGATTAATACATTTATTCATTGAAAATGCGCGAAGGCATTGTATCCGTCCTATGATTATATATCGAGGTTGGCGAGTAAACAAGAATTGGTCAAAATAGAGGCCAAAAGGGCTTCAAATTAAGCAAGCCAAGCGAAACTATATGTACTAATATATCTGAAATCTTGCCATGTGTACGGCAGAGGAGACAAAGTGAAAATTATTTTCTCATTCACACTTGTGTTTAAGTCCTGGAGGCTTTGAATTCTCGTAAGCACATGATGGGTCCCTAATAAGAGTGAGAGCCGTTCTAAATGATGAGTAGCTTTGACTACTTAATACAATGTGTAGATCATACCGAATGCTTATATATATACATACATATATATATATATATATATATATATATATATATATATATATATATATATATATTTAACTGTGAATTTGATCAACGTTATTCATGTTTACCATATATTGCATTTTAAACTGCCTTTTTCACTATATTTATTCTTAAGCAAATGTGACCGATTTGATGAACATATGGTTGTGTTGTATTCGAGTATTAAGTTCATATACTTTGCCTATAAATTGGATAAAATAAAATCATACTTTGCATATTTCATCCTGAATTATATATTTTATTTATCAAAGTTAAGTTATTTATAATTACTTCACATTAAAAATATTATGCTTTCACAATCAAAGCTATAATATAAATTTCGCGTTCTAAATATACATTACGTCGGAAAACTTCTTTGTTATGTTTATCTTTTTCAGTTTAAAAATGTCCTCCCGTTTAATCGCAAATCGTTAAAAAATCATTGCTATGTTTTAATAAACTAATTTTGGATTTATCAATTTTTTTTAATTTTAATGTGAAATAATTATCATTTAAAATTTTGGTGTTTTTTTAGTTGATTATTCGAAATCAATGTGGTATAATATATGCTTCAATGTAAGTTTAAATGAAATTTAAACTCGCTTATATGATCACATTTAACGACTGTATATTGAATATTTCAAAATCAACACATTTTAATATTCATCAAATATTCCCGCATATACTGACACAAGATCTCAATCGCTTCCTTTAAATTGCCACATAAATAATAGATCAACATAAAACGAAAACACCTAAAGAGCTTTTCGTTTCCAAGTCACTAACTAATTAATTAATGGAAAAGGTCATTTGAACTGCATACAAATTCAGAATTTTTAATTCCTTCCAATAGTTTGACTAATCATTTGGATAATGCATTTAGGTAATTTTTATTCATTGATTTTTCTTTTAGATATACAAACTTTATGTGTATTTAGTCAGACATATATTATATGTGTGTTACAACAGACCTATGTTGTTTGTGTAAGCAAACTGAACGTTTCTTCAAGTTTTCCCTTTTTAATTAATCATAGTTTTCAATAAATATTCGTGATCTATAATCAAACCATTCACTTTAAAAACAATCTCGTTACAATCAATGACAAATGAGTATGACTTCACATGTGAAGAATGAATAAGACGATTTCGGTCTTCATACAATTCTTGTTAGGCTGCAAATTAAGTTTCACTCACAGCATTTTTCGTTGCTTTTTTGGTATTTTTGGCAAATCTGCATGGAAGTTTTTTTCATCTATCTTATTCTAACATTTTTTTTCGATTTACATCAAAAAGCTTACTTCCAAGTTATGCAATCTTTGTTTTCGTCAATATAAAGAACAAGGAGAAGCAACATTGGTTATAATTTATTGGTGCGTTCTCACTAGTCCCGTCACACTAAGGCTGTCATTATTAGTTTTTCTGAAATTAGTCGTGAACCAATCTTTTCAGATTGTTATCATTTTTTTATGATTCCATTTCCGGTCTCCTCTTTAGGGTTGACAACATACTCACAGAAAAATCAACTTGTGTCAAGTGTGATATTCTCATTAAAGACAGATCTATTAATATTTATTTTGTTTCCTGAAGTATTGATTTTTGTCTGCCTCAATATCCGATCGTAATACGTATTCTCCTATATTCAGATGTTACCACGAAAATACACACATCTCTCTACACACAACAGCCTATAACCACATATATTTACTCTAATCTAAATTGACATTTAAGCATAGAGTATAAGCAAAATATATCGACTGATATGCACGCCTATTCGTGATGTCTCGATTTTTTTCTGGTGCGTAGAATGTAAACAATAGTTTTATTTTTATTACCTTGCAGTAACCAAATTCTTTAAATCAAGTTTGCGAGCTTGAAATAAACTCCAATCCCATTGTTTTAACCAGTCGTCAAACAACATAACAAACCTACCGCCAGCCGCAACGCACTGACGCGTTTCGACCTTCCATGATCATCATCAGAGTACGACAGCAAACTAACTATCGTAGATCAAACCGCTTTGAACATATATGGAAATCAAATTTAGATATGCGGCTCTCATCTCTATCAGTCTCGAATACATTAAACTTGACTGGAAATGTCGGCTGCACATTTTCTATTCAGTCACGAACATTAACTGTTTGCAGCTTTCGCCACATATACATATATAGGCAATACAATTTAACAATAATTGATTTCGCGGGTGGTGCTAACAATTCTTTAAATCAAGTTTGCGAGCTTGAAATAAACACCAATTCTATTGTAGTCGAACAACATAACAACAAAACTTCCGCCTGCCGCAACACACTGACGCGTTTCGACCTTCCATGATCATCATCAGAGTATGATGGCAAACTGACTATCGACGACTGGTTAAATACAATGGGATTGGTGTTTATTTCAAGCTGGCAAACTTGATTTAAAGAATTGTAAGCACCACCCGCGCAATAAATTATTGTTAAATTTTATTGTCTATATATGTATATGTTGCGAAAGCGGCAAACAGTTAATATTCGTGACTGCATAGAAATTGTTCAGCCGACATTTCCAGTCAAGTTCAATGTATTCGAAACTGATAGAGATGAGAGCCGCATATCTAAATTTGATTTCCATATATATTTAATGCAGTTTGATCCTCGATATTCAGTTTGCCGTCGTACTCTGATGATGGTCATGGAAGGTCGAAACGCGTCAGTGCGTTGCTGCTGGCGGTAGTTTTATTATGTTGTTCGACGACTGGTTAAATACAATGGGATTGGTGTTTACTTGAAGCTCGAAAACTTGATTTAAAGAATTATTATTATTATTATTCTTGGTTTTGCTAATCTCATCCTGTGTGCAATAGGTTATAGGGTGAATTTAGTAAAAACAATTGCAAGAATTTAGTATTACTCTAACTTGTGGACAAAACCTAATATAGATCCTACATTAACAAATAGTATGGAAACGAAATATCGAGCGCAACGACCCTCAGAATTACTTGTCTTAAAATACCCTTAATGAGAATTACGGCTTTTCTATCAGAAATAAAACAACTAACCAGAGAAATATACTCTTCGATCCACAAAATGATTGGCGCTTGAGAATAATATTTCTCCGAACAAACGAAGCGCATACCATTGTGTTATTTCATATCGCAAAAGTACTTCCTTCTATAGGTAAATCCATGCGAAAAAGCTGAAATATTTTCTTATTTCTTTTTGCCGCCAATCTTAATTTTTATTTTAATACAACAAAGGACAAATAGCCTGATCGTTGGAATACAAGCAAATCTTGATATGTGTGGTGATAATAAACCCATTTTTCTACTAAATCGCTGAAATTACAATCTTAAATGCAGTAGGATTCTGATTAAATTTAACAGGATCGCACAACGAAATTAAATAAAATATTTCCCGCGACGAGCACAAAAATTAGAAAGTCTACTAAAACAAAAATAGTGAAGTGTTAATCGTCAACAAAAATAATCGCAGACAGCGTAATATTCCTACATAAATCAAGATGGCGAACATGATTTAATCTCTAACCCAATAGTATTTAAGCAATCAATTTAACGTATAGTTTTCTACCACCCACGCGAGCAATGATTGTGCAATTGCATAACTTATATACATGTACGGAATGTTGAAAAACATTAATATTTGGGTTTGCAACCAAGTACAGTTTATGCGAGACTTCAAGAAGTGAGAGACACATATATAAATTTTCTTTCCTTTTATATTTGTTACGATTTGACCCTCGCTAGTCAACTGGCTCTCGTGCTCTGATGATGATCAAAACGTGTCTCTAAGTGTGGCTGATGATGATTTTATTTTGCTCTACGAATGTTTAAATAAAAAGGGATTGATTTAAATCAAAGCTTTTCCAATATTTAACAAATAAAATTCATTATAATACGACTTCCATGTACTTAAACGGTACAAAAATTAATCAGATACAAGATCCGATTTTGGCATTTTCCCCTGTATTGACTATATATATATATATATATATATATATATATATATATATATATATATGTATATATATATATATATATATATATATATATATATATATATATATATACATTACAAACGTCTGTTTCATATAAATGGTGAATAAAAGTCTGCAATTGCACAACATATCACTCAAACCTCGCTGCTGTCTGAGTTAGGGAAACAGAACAAGCATGTTCGCGCATTGAGCTCGAAATCGAAGTTATGAACTCAATTGATTGTTTAGTCCCTTATTCCACTCTCTAAGTGCCTCAAATGTGTCTGTTTGGTTTTGCCCTTCTGTATAGGTAAATATGCTTTAGGCAAATATTTTTGTATATTCTGGTCTTTGAACATGGAAATTGTACGGAGAATTCATTAATGATCGCCTTTCAAAAAAATATATTTAATATATAAAAATTCTCGGTAAATTTAATATGTATTTATCTTGAAACATGCGTAGTTGTACAAGCTAACAGTATAAATATGAATTTGTTTATGCAGATTAAAAGCCAGGAGTTTGATTCACTCGCGGAATATCAATGCTCTTCGCGTAGTTCAGTGAACATCGGCAAGACAGAAATGTGGTGTAAGTGCACGATTGTAAATTTATTGTTAAATTATTGCAGGTTAACCGTAGGCTGCTTATATGCTGTATATGGTGAACCAACTTGAGGTTGCATAGCAGAAAACTATATATGAAAATACTTCGTTACTGCTCGAATTCATAGTTGTGTACACGATTTTGACATAAATAAAAGTATAATCGGCATAGAAACCAACAATGGCTCCTACTAATGTGTCACCAGTAAGCGCGACAAATAGGAGCATACAAAATTATACCTATCTTGTTAGTACTGACTTTGGTATGTCCTCCTGGTACATTTGAACCAAGTAATTACTAGATACGCAATACCTATTACACAATTTATTATGTAGTATTTCCCCTGAATAAAGCATTATTATTTATAACTGATATTAATACTTTCTAACATTCCATAAATTATTATTATCATATTAAAAAATTTTTTTTCCATTTATTCTATACTATTCCATTATTGCTTATTATATTCGATTGTTTTCAAAAATATTTGTTCCTATGCGACTCTACTGTAATTCAATGTACAACAATTATTTTTGCTCTTTTCTTTTCTTTCATACCGTGAAGGATTCCATTTAAAATTATTTTCGATAACCACTCAGAATTTAAAACATAAAAGCACTTTATTCGATCCAAAATTATCAAAATTTGTTTTATGGATTCATTATTATTTGTTGCAAATGTAATTTTACTTTGATTTTTCGCGTTATTTTCACCAGTTGTGCGTTCGGTCAATAATGCTACTCAAGCCCACGTTAAGCACTACACAAATGAAACAGTAATTCGGTGGTTGGTGCAAAACCGTTTCCTTAATGTAACAACGGTGAAGGAGCTCGCAAAATTGATTGAAAAGGAGTGCCAACGTGTAATTTTTTGCAAAAACGTGCTTTAATTAATTCTGGTTTTGCATTTCTGCAGACAAATTGCTCCAAAATAGGAGTTCTTATTAATTTTATTCCAGTTATGTTTGTACGGATTTTCTGATTTGATGACAATTTTAAGATTTCTTATAGCGATTTAATTAATTTTATTTTGCACATTTTTTCTATTACAAATTATAGAACGCAAATGTCATGTCGGTTAAATTAATTCCATGCAAATTACAGCTAATTTCATACTCGACATTCATATCAGATTTTCTGCCATTTTACTGTTAATGTCAATAAAAATTTTAAATTCATACAAATATTATTAATCACAACTTTGAATGCCTGACTTAAGAGTAAGCATGTTCATTTCATTATGAATGCGAAATATAACAATTATAATAGATTTTCATTCAGTATAATTGGTTGTCAAAAATGTTTCTTTCCTTTTAGCTTCAACAATTAGGGATAAAATCGTTGGATTGTGGTAAGTACACAAACTTGCAACTTCGTCGATGCTGTGCCTAAACTTTAGTATAATTTACTGCGGTCGACGCTCGTAGACGTAAAATCCAGCTTTATTGTAATTGTTGGGAGATTCCATAAAATGGAATAGAATTTCTTTATTTGGACTCGAACTACACAAGATTTATCAAGCAGTTTATAATATTAGAAAATAGTTAAACTACGTGTAATCACATAAGTATATCTATTAACACACATATAAATAAATAAATGTCGAAACTTTTGTTATATATTTCATCAGCCCGAGAACATCCTACGTGAGCTAAATAAAATCTTGATACAGTTATTACAATAAAGAAAAAATTGTACATGTTGTATCAAATATTTAATTATAAATATAATAAGAGGCTACTATATAAGACCACCTGGCCCGCAACCTAAAAAGATCAAGGTACAAATCGAAAGTAATATTAGCTTTTATCAGAAAGAATCGTGAACAGCAGTTGTTATTTCGTTACGATAGTTAATTTAATGAAATATTGCATTGTTTTACAATATAATAATACTGATAATAGAGAGATAATTTTCAATAAGATGTTACTGAACACAATTATATTATTCCTTTGTCTAACCACGAAAATCTTTTCTCATAATCAAAATTCTAAAGACAAAAAGGATTTAATAAACATCTTAGACAGAGGCGTTTCACTACGCCTTTATTTCTTGCCGAAATTTGAATTCAAAAACACCATTAAAAACTGCATCGTGAAAAGAAACAGTTTAATTCTGCCCTATTACCGATTTTAGTGCTTTAGATTTTTAATATTTCTTCCTAAATCCAAGATTGCTAAATATCTACACAGTTAATACAAATTTAGAGCTATTTTATTTTTAGAGAAATCAATTTTGTTTAGATTTATTGGATAGATTTTTTTTATTTAATCAAAAAAATTTTAAGCTCTAACATAAAGGCCATTGGTCTGTAAATTCGCAAATATGAATTTAAATAAAATATATCCCGAGCTTGATCATTGTGAAACCTAAAGTTTAACTTTTAATAGGTTATATTTGATATTAATTACTTGAATACTCATTCTTCCATCATATAAATAATAACCAAGTAATCTAAATATTTTCTGTCAAAATTTGATGAACTAATCACCTTCATATTAGCGTCATAATTTATATAGTCAGAAGCTTTCCAGTTTCCAATTAGGGCAATAACTGCATCCAACCATTTCGCAACTAGCCTAGTTACATGTTTACGCATAAAAATTTAAGGAATATTATAAATTAATCTATAATCGATGACACACGTTGTCCTACTAACCTTAAGCAATGGATTAGACAATATCGTTAGGACTTCGATTGGTATTTTTCCATCGTTCAAAATTTGTTTAAAAAGACGCCAAGCAAATTTTATAGGTTAAAAGTAATGTAAACGCCCCAGCTTCAAGTAAATGCCGTACGACATTACAAACTCGGTTAAAGTGCCATAAAGATAGAGATATGTACTGATAGGGGGCCCTTAACAGGGCCGGTCGTGTGCTCTCCGGCAAATGCCGAGAAAGATCCTTCAGTGTGAAGATGTCCTTGAGCTTGGGGTTGACTTGGGCTGTGGTTCCTTCTATTATTGCGTTGTAATCTCGATGTGGAAACTTCGTTGAAGTTCTGCATTAATTGGCTCGTCTCGCTTGTTGTACAGCAACAAGATTGGTGTCACTGATTTTGCCAAATGTTGGTGAAGACAATCCAAAATCAGCGTATGGGATGACAGCCGACAGCACGCATTCGTAACGCAAAGCAAAAGGCAAACGCGACAACTGAACTGCATGATAAATTTGCCGTGCTTAAATAGCCATGCCATAGTAATATATGTCTAATTGCACACTATTGGTTAACGGCAAGTTTTGCTTTTTTCTCATTGGTGCGAAGTAAATCAAATTGAATTTCATTTACGCAATATGTCGGCAATTTATTTTTGTTGTTACAACACTTTCCTCTCTGAAAAATAGAAAAAAAGAAAAAAAATTCCTTTCTGCGAGGCTAGATAAGAAATGCATGACAGAGTTCGAACCATGTTAAGCAAAAAAAGAATGTATATTAAATGCTGGGCTTAAGTATGCTTGTTGATTGCATCAACAATAATATGATGCCAGCTAACCACCAGGAATTGTTACACAAATTGTTAGCTCTAGTGGCCGGTCATACCGCGTGAGGTAAAATAGAGCAGTTTAAGATTTGAGAGCTGCAGCGTGAAGATTTCGAGGTAAATCGCCTCTGAAGTTGCAAGGTTTAAGTTAAAACCTAAGGAGGCTGGATCGTCGTCAATGCCTTTTTCTACGACCAAATGAGCCAGAGTGTGTGCTCGACGTTATGGTCATGATATTTTTAGAGTGGTCTTTGTGCAATTGATTAAGTTGAGATATGCATTGAGAGTGGCCTGTAGCATGATATGAAGTTGATAACTACTTAGTTTTGCTACACGAAAGCGTTAGCTCCAAGTAGATGGTCATACCAAAATAGGCCGTGTGATGTCATGTGTGATAGATACATTAAAATGTAAAAATAAACACATTTAAATTAAAGGTAACTGCATAAAAAATATGTACACGAACATTACCTCAGAGATGGCATAATACCAAAGAACTGTTAGCTAAGAACAGCTGGTTATGCCACGTGAGATAAATGCAAAAAATAGCGTAAGGTTAAAAAAATGTTTGATACGTAGAATAACGAAATGTTAATTTTTTTTAAAATATATCAATTACCGGTTATACAAAGCAGGCTATTGAGTTTGTCGACAGACGTAGTCTGAGACGTGTGTAGAAGGTTGAAATCTCCCAGGATCAGGTGGTTCGATAAATGGTTTCAACCTGTCTATGCTTATTGATGTCGGTGTAGCGCCTTGCATAATAATGAAGTATTTGGGTTGTCTGAGCAAAATCGAGTAAGGACCGCGATACTTTGGTTGTAATAGTGTAACAGCATTGTCGTTGCGAACGAGTACTCTCTTGCAGCTGTGGGGCTGTGGGTGAACGAAGACTGGACGAGGCGTATATCTTGGCTGCTGTTCAGACATGTTACCGAAACGAAGTCGAAGGCGGGTAACTTCGTCTTGTGGGTCATCCTGTGCGGGTAGTAGACGTGGGAGCTGACTAGGCAGGCGTAGATCCATGCCATACAAGAGTTGTGACGCATACGTTTTAATTGATTCACAAGTACGGGAACGCATGGCTGCGTACCCGTGAAGTAAACAATTGGTAAGCCTTCCCAGAGACGGCATATGAACTTGGTTGGGTGACGGGCTATTGATCTTTGAATGTGAATGTCACCGCGTTGTTCCGTTTGCAGGAGGGATGGCGTTAGTGCAGGTTCACTGAGTGTCACGGAGTTGACAGTGAATGAAGTTCTGTTTGCCCTTGACGTGAAAGATGTCAAATTGCCATTCGCTTAGACGTGAAAGCTGTCTTTCCACTCTGGCAGGTTACTTGGCGATAGATGAAGTTGCGTTTCAAAGTGCGCTAATGATCTGTGAAAACAACAAATCTGCTACTGCCAATGATGCTGATAAAATGGCGCACTGCGTCGTGGATGGCGAGAAGTTCTCGACCGAAAGTGTCGTACCTCGTTTCTACTGGTTGGAGAGTACGCGAGTAGAAACTGATAGGCTTCTGAACTCCGTCGATCTCTTGTTCCAAAGTGGCTCCAAAAGCGAATTCAGAAGCATCTGTCGTGAGTAGAAATGGTCGTTGAAAATATGGATGTGTTAGCATTGTGGCATTTGCTAACGAGTTGATGGCAAGTCGAAGTAATTCCTCGTCTTCGGATGACCAAGCAATGATGTAATTCTTGCTAAGTGCTTATCGATTCCGCAGGTGCCTGCACAAAGAATAAAGTTGTTTTGAAAGGTCCGGAAGGAACTTGCGATAGTAGTTTAGTACTCCCAGAAACTTCTGCAACTCGCTAACAGTTTTTGGGGACTTAATATTTTTGATTTACTTCGCCTTTGACGGCAAAGTTTAAATACCTTGTGGCGTGATACGATGTCCTGAGAATTCCACGGATGTAATTGCAATCTGCGTCTTGTCACAGTTGATCTTGAGTCCGTGGTTGGATAAGCGTGAGAGGACATTTCGTAGATGCTTGACACGAGATTTTAAGTCTGGACTGAATACCATTATGTCATCGAGATATGACATACAATTAGCAGATTCGTCGCGAAGTATGTTGTCCATGAATCTTTGAAATGTCTGTGTAGCACACTTAAGTCCGAAAGGCATGTAAAGATACTCGAAATGGACAAATGGAGTGATGACTGCAGTCTTTTCAATATCCTCTGGTGTTACCGGGATGTGATGGTAGGCTTGTCTAAGGTCAATCACTGAGAAGAAATTGCTGCCGTTGAGTTTTTCAAGTAAGGTGTTAATATTTGGAATAGGATATGCATCATATTTTGTCACTGAATTTAGCTTACGGTAGTCTCCCAGGCTCTGTACGATCCGTTTGTTTTGGAGACTAAGTGCAATGGTGACTCCCATAAACATTTCGATGGTCTGATGATTCCCTCTTCCAAAAGCCTTGAGAATTCCTCTTGGGCAGCTTTCAGTTTAGCAGGAGCCAGTGGTCGCTTCTTAAGTGCGACAGGTTGTCCTTCTGTGACGATAGGGTGCAGCGTGTTGGTGATTTGTAGCTCTGACTTGTTAAGGTCGAAAAGCGACTTTTTTTGAAGAGCTGCTGATATCTCTGCTGAATGTTGCACTGGGATTGGCTGAATGATCTGTAACTCCAAACGCTCGAAGGCAAGTGTCCAAAAACTTTGCTCAAGTCCGGTGGAGAGGTCGATGATCTTTTTATTGGCAAGATCAACAATGAGCCGAAATTTAAGAAGGAAATCAAAGCCTATTACATTATGTGAGACCTTGGCAATGATGAATGTGTGAGAAAATTCACGTCGTTAGACCTATGTTGAGTGTGCGGTACCGGCAGCCATAAGTTGATATGGGCTCGCCTGTAGCCGTTGCGAGAAGAACGCCTAGTGACATCTCGGCCATTGAATCACCCTTGAGAACTGAGACTGCTGCACCTGTGTCTACGATGAATTCTTCGCAGGTTTTGAAATCAAGAAGGTGCAGAAGCTCGTTAGGCTGTTTCGCCGGGTCATGCAAACAAGTAGGCTGGTGATTGCGACCGGCGTTGTCCGTTTGGCTCTCTGTAAAAAATTCTGCGTGGACGAAAAACGTCGACAGGGATGTCAGATTGTAATTGGTTTCTTCCGTGTGGCGCCGTTGATGCCGTTGATGCGCAGATAGTACGGTCTTCTACCTCCTGCGCCAGATGTTTCCCGATCCTGATGCACCCTTGCGCCTGTGGTCTGTTGTCCTTGCCGTCAACTTTGGAAATTGGCACTCATTCGGAAATTCTTCGGAACGACAAAGACAGACTTAGCATGAATAAAAAAATTCTGGTGGTTATAAAACCAGTTCTTTGGGGCATATCTTTAAAAGGATTATAATTAGGTTTAGGAACGTTATTGGGTCGAGAATTCACTTGATTTAGCTCGGATTTCGTTATGGCCAATCCTTCTAGAACTTTAGCCATGTTCGCCACAGTCCTCTCTAAAGAGGAGAGCCTATCATCTTGCGAGGGTGAACAAAAGGATAACGGATTCACCTTGGGTTCCAAAACCCTATATTCTAAATCACATTTCTCAGATAAGTCATCTACATAGAGAGAGTTGGGAAGCTCTCTGGAAAATAATTGTAATGCTTGTAGAAGATTGTTAATAAAAAACCTTAGCCTCATGGTCAGAAATATTGGTTTTATACCAAAGTTTCCGTAATTCCCTTAAAATTTCAATGGGGCCAAGGTTTGGCGTGTCTAACTGTGCGTATTTATTTATTATCTGCTCAGTTTCTGTGGGCCCAAGCGAGGATTCTACTTCGTTTTGTAGGCCCACAATGGGATTACGTAGCTTCCCAATGGCCTCAAGCTCAGGATAAATCCGTCGCTGCAATTCATAAGGTAGTTAAGCAAAAACCTTCGACAGTTTTTGATGACTGTCATAATCAGGAAACGGGAAGTAAGCGGAGTCTACGCGCATAAATAATAGTTCATTATCTCCATCCCAAACAGGAACATCAATACCTAAAATTGGACCTGACATTCTAACAATCTTACGAGATCTTAAAAGCATAAATTTATAAGCAATATGAAAATGTATAAATATACTTTAACGAAACGCTTACCCACAAACAGCTTCCACAGTTGAAGGTCTCCCGCAGTTGGATGAGCGCAGAAATCAGATGAATTTGTTCCTTCACAAAACACGTTACAGTAACTGCTTCCAAAAATTGAAATTTTCCGCAATTGAGCCTGTCGAGTACGTACGGTGCAGTTTTGTACGTAGGAAAGTTTAAAAGAGCATATACCCAAAAAAATTCACCAGAAGTCGACGAATTTAGAGAGAACACGTATACCCAAAAAATTCCCAGAAAACCACGACGTTAGAGAAAACATGTATACCTAACAAAATTCCCAGAAGACCACGACCAGAGTAAAGAAGACGTAAACGCAAATGTTAATCTATTTTTATCCCAAATAAATGTAAAAGAAAGTTAATTTTATTTATACCAAAAAAACAGTACAGTACTCAATATCCTGGCGCAGTCGCCAATTTTGTAAACGCCCTAGCTTCAAGTAAATTCCGTACGACCTTACTAACTCGGTTAAATTGCCATAAAGATAGAGTTATGTACTGATAGGGGGCCCTTAACAGGGCCGGTCGTGCGTTCTCCGGCAAATGCCGAGAAAGATCCTTCAGTGTGAAGATGTCCTAGACCCTTTGGTTGACTTGGGCGGTGGTTCCTTCTATTGTTGCGTTGTAATCTCGATGTGGAAACTTCGTTTAAGTTCTGCATTAATTGGCTCGTCTCGCTTGTTGTACAGCAACAAGATTGGTGTCACTGATGTTGCCAATTGTTGGCGAAGACAATCCAATAATCAGCGTATGTGATGACAGCCGACAGCACGCATTCGTAACGTAAAGCAAAGGTCAAACGCAACAACTGAACTGCATGGTAAATTTGCCGTGCTTAAATAGCCATGCCATAGTAATATATGTCTACTTGCACACTATTGGTTAATGGCAAGTTTCGCTTTTTCTCATTGGTGCAACGTAAATCAAATTGAATTTAATTTACGCTAATGTCGGAAATTTATTTTTGCCGTTATAGTTATTAAAGCAGGTTATCAATTAATATACTAAGATGATATTTTGTTTGTCAGGTTGTACTTTTAACAATTATTTTACAGATACATCACTGTCTTATCCAGCGGTAATATGAGCCTTTTATTTCTCTATATGTTTTCTGTAATTATTTAGAATTTTTAATTCTAGTCTAGGAATTATCTTAAGTTTGGTCAGCATTATTCTTTTCGAATTTTAATGGATCACCAGTAATTATCAACCAAATCTAATATATTTTAATATTATTAATAACATAAAATTGTAGGAGGTTTTGTAGCTAATGTAAGAGGTTCTGCGAGCTAGTTGTCTATTTAGTGCGAAATGACACTCGTATAAATTATATCTGGTAGCTATTATTAGGATTCGCGTTCAGGATTAATCCATGTCCCTTTTCCGAAGGGTGATGTGAGAAAACTAATCCATTTCCATCCGTTTATTGCAAATAGTTTAGCTATGCATTAATAAATTCACAGTTAAACAAAACGGACCGTGCTCTTGATGGCAACAAAACGTTATACTGTCAACACAATTGAATTTCTTATACACAAGTAATTATCAGGAACACAAACGTCTGAATCGTGATTAATACGTGTTTAAGGCCAGTAAACTAAGTAAATCCAATGTTTGAACTCAGAGACAAATAGATCCACCGCATGTTCCCTGCGTATTGCGCGTGGGGGTGTATATTTTGTTAAACAAAACCCTATTAATTACAATTAAAATTGCAGTTCAAGAAATCTCAAATAAAACTGCTTAAAACTAAAAGAGATTTTCTCTAAAATCACAGTTAAGAGAAATATTGTGTAAAAACAGAGATAGATAATTTGACCTTAAAGAGCACTATATTTTTCAAAATTGAACATCGTTGGGTTGTAATGCGGAGCCGCGTGTTACAACATATCATTATACTTTCCCGTTTAATTCTTAATTTACATAACTTTCAATCCATTTTCTCTGCGTGGTATTTGTAAAGTAGAAATAAATTAAGTAATAATTTTGTAACAGTTATCTGAAACTCAGAACGCGTTTATCAAATTTTGTTAATTTTAATATTAAATAAGTATAATTAAAATTTTTGGTTTTTTTTAGTTGATGCTTCGAAATCAATGTGGTATAATATATGCTTCAATGTAAGTTTAAATGACCCTAAAAACCTGCTTATATGATCACATTTAACGACTGTATATTGAACATTCCAACACCAAAAAATTTTAAAACTCAGCGAATATTTCCGCATATACTGACATAAGATCTCAATCGTTTCCTTTAAATTGCCACATAAATAATAGACATAAAACGAAAACACCTAAAGAGCTTTACGTTTCCAGTTCACTAACTAATTAATAAATTGAAAAGAGTCATTTGAACTGCATCCAAATTCAGAATTTGTTATTGGCTACAATAGTTTGACTAATCATTTGGATAATGCATTTACGTAATTTTTATGCAATGCCTTAGTCTTATAGATATACAAACGTTATGTGTATTTCGTCAGACATAAATTATATGTGTGTTGCAACTGACCTATTGTGTTTGTGTTAGCAAACGGAACGTCTCTTTAAGTTTAATTTTTAATTAACCATAGTTTTCATTAAGTATTCGTGATTTTTTAATCAAACCATTTATTTGACAAACAATCTCGTTACAATCAATGACATATTATTATGACTTCACATCTGGTGAATGAATAACATGAATTCGGTCTTTATGCAATTTTATTTAGGCTGAAAAATAGGTTTCACTAACTGCATTTTTCGTTGATTATTTGTTAAATCTGGCAAATCTGCACGCGATTTTTTTTCTCATCAATCCTCCTCTAACATTGTGTTTCGATTTACATCAAAAGCTTACTTACACGTTATGCTTTCTTTGTTTTCGTCAATATAAAGTACAAGGCAACGCAACATTGGTTATAATTTTTGTTTCGTTTCTCACACTGGTTCCTTAATATATTAATTTTTGCATATATATATATATATATATATATATATATATATATATATATATATATATATATATATATATATATATATATATATATATATACTTCCATTTTATATGAATAATTAAATATCCATTCAAATACACGTACATGACATAAAGTATATATATACTATATATATACATATATATACATATAGTAAGTTAACCTATATGCACGTATGTGAGTTCTTATCTCAGCTTATAATATATATATATATATATATATATATATATATTGTGTATATCTAAATAAGCAAAGAAACAAACATATATATATATATATATATATATATATTACTATACAAGTAAACTTATATGCAACTACGTGTGTTCCCCCAACATCCAATATAAGTAGATTACACTATCCGTCGACATTATATTTACGTGTGCACACCATATATAACATGCATATGTAAATAAAAATACAAGCAACCATGTGAAATACTCCCTGATCTTACCACTATAATAAATATGCATCCATCCATCCATATATGTTTATAAATGTGTGTTTACAAATCGAATACAATATGTATATTTAAATCACCATATGAGTAAATATGTGAGATACTATTGTTCACAAGATTCATAATAACTATGGTATATCCCCTAAATTTAGATTTTTAGCTGCGTCTAAATTGTTTCGTTTTCTATATGAAATTCCTAGTTGCAGTCTCTTTAAGGGATTTATTGTTAACTCTCATTATAAGTCATTGGAATTATAATAAAACTGGTAATACATATATTTATGTATATATACCTACTTATCCGTACTTTATTATACTAACTTAATTAAATTTATTGAAGCCCACATCATATATATATATAATATTTATATAATAATATATAATTATAAACATATATATAAAATTACAATTTAAGAGAATATCGTCGAACAAACTTGAATATATGTTTATATTGAGGTTAAATCTCAACACGATATCATTTATTGAATAATTCATGAAAATTTATTGAGTAGAACCCATGACGGTTGTTTTATAGATACATCTTAACCTAAATTTAGAATTCATTCCTAAATATATAATTTGTTGAGGACACAAATTTTAAACATTTCCATAATACAGAGCAACATCATTTTTCTATTAAAAAATCATTGATTGTATGAAGGTCTTTAAAAAATCGTTTAAACCGAGTTTACGTGCTTTTTATAAATACCAAACCTATTGTCCTTAACTCGTCGTTAAACAACATAGCAGAACTACCATAAGGTATATTTTTCAACCTTGTGTATTCTGTTTAAAAATGTTGGAAATCTTTATTCAACCAGCACCGGAATGTTAATATACATCGATACCACATCCCGGTTTTCGGATAATTTATATAGAGTGATATAATCAGTAAAATAATATTTGTTCTTTAATGTATAATCTAGAAAGTAGGTATATTTTCTTATTATACGGCATACAAATTTGGACATTTCATAGGTCGGAAAATTTCGAAAATTCAAAATTAACCTAAGTCAATTAACTAGATTAGATCATACCGCATTTCCAGTGGTTAATATGAACGAAGAAGCCATCGGAGGAAAGGGACGAATCAGCACCCAGCCTCCAACTGGACGAAATCGATGCGAACCTGGAAATGGCGATCAATCGAGTTTTGACTAATCTGATAGTGTAAAGCGATAGTCCACGTAAGAAAACCGTGAAGACTCAAAATGAAACATAAACATCCGAAGAGATTGAACGTTCAAATATTCTATTTTATCAGTAATTAGAAAAATCATTTAACTGTATTTTTGTCGGTTGCCTAATACTGACATAACTAGTTAAGCGAATCATTTGGATATTTCAGGCTTTGGCACAATAGTCCATCAATAGGTCTTAAATAAAAACCAACTTTATGCTTTTCGGTGAGGTTTATCATTTGACAAATTGACCTGAGACCTTTCTATAAGCGAGCGAAACGATCCTCCGAATAACCTGTCTTAAAATACCCTTAATGAAAATTACGACTTTTTATCAGAAATAAAACAACTATCCAGAGAAATACACTCTTCAATCCACAATATGACTGGCGCTTGAGAAGAATATTTCTGCTAACAAACGAAGCGCATACTATTGTGTTACTTCATATCGTAAAATACTTCTTGCTATAGATAGATCCAGGCGAAAAAGTTGAAATTATTTCGTATTTACTTTAGTCGCCAATGTTAATTTTCATTTTAATACAACAACGGATAAATAGCCTGATCGTTGGAATACAAGCAAATATCGTAATGTGTGGTGATAATAAACTCATCAATCTATTAAATATCTGAAATTTAACAGGATCGCATAACGAAACTAAATAAATTATTTTCCGCGACGGACACGAAAATAAGAAAGTAAACTAAAAAAAATGTATGAAGTGTTAGTCGTCCACAAAAATAATCGCACACAACGTAAAATTCCTATTTAAATCAAGACGACGAACATAAATTTAATCTCTAACCCAATAGTATTTAAGCAATCGATTTAACGTATAGTTTTCTACCACCTACGCGAGCAATGATTGTGCAATTGCATAACGTATATACATGTAGTGAATGTTGAAAAACATAAATATTTGGGATTGCAGCCAAGTACAGTGTATGCGAGACTACAAGATGCGAGAGACACATATATAAATTTGCTTTCCTTTTGTATTTGTTACGATTGGACCCTCGCTAGTCAACTTGTTCTCGTGCTCTGATGATGAACTAAACGTGTCACTTCGTGTGGCTGCTGATGATTTTATTTTGCTCATTGAATATTTAAATACAAAGGGATTGATTTACATCAATGATTTTCCAATTTATAACAAATAATGTTCATTATAATACGACTTCCATTTGCAAAATTAGTACAAAAATTTATTAGATACAAGAACCGTTTTCGCATTTCCTTTTATTGATATATATATATATATATATATATATATATATATATATATATTTAAAAAAACGTAAAGCAAAACAGAATATTTTCACCTGGAAAGAATGTAGATTATTATTCATCAATATACATGTGCCAGTTGTCAATCAACTTACGTTGGCCAATTGACTAATCGGTTAATAACTCGAATAAAAGAACATGGCATCACAAACGCCTGTTTCAAATAAATGGTGAATACAAGTCTGCAATTGCACAACATACCACTCAAACCTCGCTGCTGTCAGATTTAGGAAAACAGAACAAGCATGTTAACGCATTGAGCTTGAAATCGAAGTGATGAACTCAATTGATTGTTTGGTCCCTTATTCCACTCTCTATCTGCCTCAAATGTTGTCTGCTTAGTTTTCCCTTTCAGTATAGGTAAATATGTTTTAGGCAAATATTTCTTGTATTTTTTTTTCTTTGAACATGGAAATTTTACGGTAAATTTATTAAAGATCGTGTCTCAAAAAATATATTTTACATATAAAAATTGTCGGTAAATTTAATATTTATTTATCTTGAAACATACATAGTTGTATAAGTTAACAGTATAAATATGAATTTGTTTATGCAGCTTAAAAGCCATGAGTTTGATGCACTCGCGGAATATCAATGCTCTTCGCGTGGTTCAGTGAACGTTGGCAAGACCGAAATGTGGTGTAAGTGCACGTTTGTAAAGTTATTAGTAAATTACTGCAGGTTAACCATAGGCTGCTTAAATACTGCATATCATAAACCAACTTGAGGTCGAATTGCCGAAAACTATATATGAAAATACTTCGTTACTGCTCGAATTCATAGTTGTGCACTCGATTGTGCCATCCAACGGAGTCGTATGCCATAAAAAAAGTATAATCGGCATAGAACCTAGCAATGGCTCCTAGTAATGCGTCACAAGTAAGCACGACAAATAGGAGCATATAAAATTATATCTTTTGCTAGTGATGACTTTGGTATGTCCTCTTGGTACATTTGAACCATGTAATTACTAGGTACGCAATACCTATTACACAATGATATATGTAATATATCTCCTGAATACAGGATAATTATTTGTAACTGATATTAATCTTTTATAACATTCCATAAATTATTATTCTTATTTACGTCATATTTAAAAATATTTTACTATTTTATCCGACTCTTTTCCATTAATGCATATTATATTCGATTATTTTCAAAAATATTTGTACCTATGCCACTCTACTATAATTCAATGTAAATAAATTATTTTTGCTCTTTTCTTTTCTTTCTTGCCGTGTAGGATTTTATTTAAAATTATTTTCAATAACCACTCAGAATTTAAAACATAAAAGCACTTTATTCGATTCTAAATTATCAAAAATTGTTTTATGGATCCTTTATTATTCGTTGCAAATGTATTTTTACTTTGATTTTTCGCGTTATTTTCACCAGTTTTGCGTTCGGCCAATAATGTTACACAAGCCTACGCTAAGCACTACACAAATGAAACAGTAATTCGGTGGTTGGTGCAAAACCGTTTCCTTAATGTAACAGCGGCTAAGGAGCTCGCCAAAATGATTGAGAAGGAGTGCCAACGTGTAATTTTTTGCAAAAACGTGCTTTAATTTATTCTGGTTTTTCATTTGTGCAGACAGATTGCTCCAAAATAGAAGTTCATATTAATTTTATTCCATTTTTGGTCGTACGCATTTTCTGATTTGATGACAATTTTAAGATTTCATATAGCGATTTAATTAATTGTATTG
Source organism: Eudiplozoon nipponicum (assembly GCA_029291075.1). Lineage (NCBI taxonomy): Eukaryota > Metazoa > Platyhelminthes > Monogenea > Mazocraeidea > Diplozoidae > Eudiplozoon > Eudiplozoon nipponicum. Next base: position 26,070 of record JAQBSW010003385.1, on the reverse strand, counting down.
TGCACATTTTTTCTATTAAAAATTATAGAACGCAAATGTCATGCAGGTTAAATTAATTCTATGTAAATTACAGCAAATTGCATACTCGACATTCATTTCAGATTTTCTGCCATTTTACAGTTAATTTCAATACAAATTTTAAATGCGCAAAAATATTAGTAATGACAACTATGAATGCCTGACTTAAGAGTAAGCATGTTCTTTTCATTATGAATACGAAATATAACAATTATAATAGATTTTCATTCAGTATAAATGGTTGTCAAAATGTTTCTTTCCTTTTAGCTTCAACAATTAGGGATAAAATCGTTGGATTGTGGTAAGTACACACACTTGCAGCTTCGTCGATGCTGTGCCTAAACTTTTATATAATTTACTGCCGTGGACGCTCTTTATTACAATAAAGAACAAATAGGATATCTTTATTGTATATCTTGTATAAAATATTTAATTATAAAAATAATAACAGGCTACTATATAAGACAACCTGGCCCGCTAATTAGAAAGATCAAGGTACAATTCGAAAGTAATATTAGCTTTTATCAGTAAGAACCGTGAACAGCAATATTTAATTCGTTACGATAGCTAATTTAATTAAATATTGCATTGTATTTCTAATATAATAATACTGATGATAGAGAGACTAATTTCAATAATATGTTCCTGACCAAATTTATCTTTTTCCATTGTTTTACCACGAAAATGTTTTCTCACAATCAAAATTCTAATAAAAAATAGGATTGTATGTTTTCTTCTTTCAGGAAATAACAGTTTATTAAACATCTTAGGCAGAGTCGTTTCTTTACGCCTTTATTTCTTGCCGAATTTTGAATTCAAAGACACCATTAAAACAGCATCTTGAAATGAATGAATTTAATTCTGACCTATTACCGATTTTAGTGCTTTAGTTTTTTAATATTTCTTCCTTAACCCAAGATTGCTAAATATCCACACAGTTAATAAAAATTTTGTTATTTTTTTTTAGAAAAATCAATATTCTTTAAATTAATTGAATAGATAATTTTTATTTAATCACAAAATTTTTAAGCTCGAACATAAAGCCCATGGGTCTGTAAATTAGCAAATATCAATTTAAATAAAATATATCCCGAGCTTGATCATTGAGAAACGTAAATTTTAACTTTTGGTGGCCTATATCTCAAATCATTTACTTGAATACTCATTCTTCCATCATATAAATAATACCTAAGTAATCTAAAGATTTTTGGTAAATATTTGATGAACTAATCATCCTCATATTAGCGTCATAATTTATATAGTCAAAAGCTATCGAGTTATCAATTAGGGCAATAATTGCATCCAACCATTTCGCATCTAGCCTAATTACATGCTTCCGCATGGAAATTTAAGGAATAGTATAAATTAATCTACAATCGATGGCACACATTGTCCTACTAACCTTAAGCAACGGATTAGACACTATCGTTAGAATTTCGATTGGTATTTTTCCATCTTTCAAAATTTGTTTAAAAAGACGCCAAGTACGTTTTGAAGGTTAAAGTTAATTAAAACAGGTTATCAATTAATATACTAAGGGGATATTTTGTTTGTCAGGTTGCACTTTTAAAATTTATTTTACAGATAAATCACTGTCTTATCCACCGGTAATATAAGCTTTTTATATCTCTATATGTTAACTGTAATTATTTGGAATTTTTATCGGAGTCTAAGAATGATCTTAAATTTAGTCAGCATTCTTCTTTTCAAATTTTAACGGATCACCAGTAATTATCAACCAAATCTAATATTTTTTAATAACATTACATTGTAGAAGGTTTTTTAGCTAATGTCAGAGGTTCTGCGAACTAGTTGTCTATTTTGTGCGAAATTATCCTTCTATATAAAATCTGGTAGGTATTATTAGGATCCGCGTTCAGGATTAATCCATGTCTCTTTCCCGAAAGGTGATGTGAGAAAACTCATCCATTTTTATCCGTTTATTGCAAATGGTTTAGCTAAGCATGAATCAATTCACAGTTAAACAAGCGGACCGTGCTCTTGATGGCAACAAAACGTTATATTATCAGCTCAATTGAATGTCTTATACACAAGTAATTATCAGGAACACAAACGTCTGAATCGTGATGAATACATGTAAATGATTGAAAATATATAATGATATAAATCCAGATTGATTAGCAATTTAATTTAAAGCCAGTGGTAAATATAGTCACTGATAATTGATGGATAAAAATCATGTAAAAACCGTCAAAAAAGGCATCACAAATAATAATTCCACTGTTTGCTAGGTTTTGAATGATAAATAGAAAAATCCATTGAACTATAGAGTTTCGGATAAAAGATTGAGAAACACCTGATTTCATGAATAGTGGAATCATAACTGAACTGTTCGCAGTCGTATAAAAACTGTTTAAGGCCAGTAAACTAAGTAAATCCAATGTTTGAACTCAGAGACAAATAAATCCACCATATGTTCCCTGCGTATTGCGTGCGGGGGTGTATATTTTTATTGAAGAAAACCCTATTAATTACAATTAAAATTGCAGTTCAAGAAATCTCAATTAAAACTGCTTGAAACTAAAAGAGATTGTTTCTAAAATCACAGTTAAGAGAAATATTGTGTGAAAACAGAGCACTAAAAAAAAGAGCACTATATTTGGCAAAATTGAACATCGTTGGGTTGTAACGCGGAGTCGCGTGTTACAACATATCATAATACTTTCCCGTTTAATTCTTAATTTACATAACATTTTCAATCCATTTTCTCTGCGTGGTATTTGTAAAGTAGAAATAAATAAATTAATAATTTTGTAACAGTTATTTAAAACTCAGAACGCGTTTATCAAATTTTGTTAATTTTAATGTTAAATAAGTATAATTAAAAATTTTGGTGTTTTTTAGTTGATGCTTCGAAATCAATGTGGTATAATATATGCTTCAATGTAAGTTTAAATGACCCTAAAAACCTGCTTATATGATCACATTTAACGACTGTATATTGAACATTTCAACACCAACAAATTTTAATATTCAGCAAATATTCCCGCATATACTGACACAAAATTTCAATCGTTTCCTTTAAATTGCCACAAAAATAATAGACATAAAACGAAAACACCTAAAGAGCTATACGTTTCCAGATCACTAACTAATTAATAAATTGAAAAGAGTCATTTTAACTGCATCCAAATTCAGAATTTGTTATTGGCTACAATAGTCTGACTAATCATTTGGATACTGCATTTACGTAATTTTTATGCAATGCCTTAGTCTTATAGATATACAAACTTTATATGTATTTCGTCAGACATACATTATATGTGTTGCAACTGACCTGTGGTATTTGTGTAAACAAACGGATCGTCTCTTCAAGTTTTGCCTTTTTAATTAACCATAGTTTTCATTAAGTATTCGTGATTTTTTAATCAAACCATTTATTTTACAAACAATCTCGTTGAAATCAATGACATATTATTATGACTTCACATCTGGTGAATGAATAACACGAATTCGGTCTTTATGCAATTTTAGTTAGGCTGAAAAATAGGTTTCACTAACTGCATTTTTCGTTGATTTTTTGCTATATTTGGCAATTCTGCACGGAATATTTTTTCATCTATCCTCCTCTAACATTGTATTCCGATTTACATCAAAAAGCTTACTTACAAGTTATGCTTTCTTTGTTTTCGTCAATATAAATTACAAGGCAATGCAACATTGGTTATAATTTATTGGTGCGTTCTCAATTGTCCCGTCACACTGATGCCGTCCAGAATTAGTTTTTCTGAAATTGTTCGTGAACCAATCTTTTCAGATTGTTATCAAATTTTTAGAACTCCATTTCCGGCCTCCTCTTTAGGTTTGACTACATACTCTGAGAAAAATCAAATTGTGCCAAGTGTGATATACTCATTCAAGACAGATCCATTACTATTTATTTCATTTCGCGAAGTATTGCTTTATGTCTGCCTCAATATCCGATCGTAATACGTATTCTTCTATATTCTGATGTATCCACGATAATACACTCATCTTTCTACACACAACATCATTTTGCTATTAAACAATCATTGATTGTACGGAAGTGGTAACAATTTTTTTTTAAATCGAGTTTAAAAGCTTTCTGTAAATACAAAACCTACTGTCTTTAACCAGACGTCAAAAACACATAGCAAAACTGCCATAAGTTATGTTTTTCTACCTTTTAATATTTCAGGGTATTCCGTTAAACAGCGCTAGACAAATGATAATTGTTCTTTAATGTATAATCTAGACAGAAGTTATACATTCTTATTCTACGGCATAAAAATTTGGATATTTCATAGGTTGAAAAATTCTAAAAATTCACAATTAACCTAAATGGACTAACTTGATTAAATTATACCGCATTTCCAGTGGTTAATATTAACGAAGAAGCCATCGAAGGAAAGAGACGAATCAAAACCCAGCCTCCACCTAGACGAACTCGATGAGAACTTAGAAATGGAGATCAATCGAATCTTGACGAATCTGATAGTGTAAAGCGATAGCCCACGTAAGAAAACCCTGAAGACTTAAAATCAAACATAAATATCCGAAGAGATTTAACGTTCAAATTTTCTATTTTATCAGTAATTAGAAAATCATTTAACTGTATTTTTGTAGGTTGCCCGTTACTGGCATCACTAGTTAAGCCAATCATTTGGATCTTCCGTGCTTTGGCGCAATTATCCATCAATAGGTCTTAAATAAAAACCAACTTTATACTTTTCGGTGAGGTTTACCATTTTGGAGTTTGGTCCAAATGAGCTGAGATCTTTTTATAAGCGAGCGAAACGATCCTCCGAATTACCTGTCTTAAAATACCCTTAATGAGAATTACGACTTTTTTTATCTGAAATAAAACAACTAACCAGAGAAATATACTCTTCGATCCACAAAATGATTGGGGTTTGGGAACAATATTTCTGCAAACAAATGAAGCGCATACCATTGTGTTATTTCATATCGCAAAAGAACTTCCTGCTATAGGTAGATCCAGGCGAAAAAGTTGACATTTTTCGTATTTATTTTTGTCACCAATGTTAATTTTCATTTTAATACAACAACGGATAGATAGCCTGATCGTTGAAATACAAGCAAATATTGTAATGTGTGGTGATAATAAACATGTCAATCTAATAAATATCTGAAATTAAAATCTCAAATGGAGTAGAATTCCGATCTAATTTAACAGGATCGCACAACGAAACTAAATAAATTATTTTCCGCGACGGACAGGAATATCGGAAAATTATATTAAAACAAAAATTTATGAAGCGTTAAACATCGACAAAATTAATCGCACGTAGAATTGTGTATTCCTATTTAATTCAAGATGCCGAATTTGATTTAATATCTAACCCAATATTATTTAAGCAATCAATTTAAATTATAGTTATCACCAACCGCGCGAGTAATGATTGGGCAATTGCATAACTTATATACATGTAGGGAATGTTGAATAACATTAATATTTGGGATTGCAGACATGTACAGGTATGAGAGACTACAAGATTCGAGAGAAACATATATAAATTTGCTTTCTTTTATTTATGTTACGATTTGACCCTCGCTAGTCAACTTACTCTCGTGCTCTGATGATGAACTAAACGCGTCACTACGTGTGGCTGACGATGATTTTATTTTGCTCTGCGAATATTTAAATACAAATGGATTGTTTTAAGTTAATTATTTTCCAATGTGCAACAAATAATATTCATTATAATACGACTTCCATGTGCAAAATTATTACAAAAATTAATTAGATACAAGAACCGTTTTTCGCATTTTCCCTTGTATTGATAATATATATATATATATATATATATATATATATATTTATCGTTTCTATTTTCACAATTTTTTTAAAAATATAAGAACAAAACAACGTACTCCATGGAATAACATTTAATAATAAATCTTATTTTTACCAGAATGTACAGCCATTTTTCTCGATTCGTTAATATATTCGTTCAGCCAATCCCACTGTACATTTGTCGTAACCAATCTCCTCTTCGTTTTGTTAGACTTTGTTTTGCGCAATTTAGACCACTTCTTGGCGCAATTTAGACCACTCCTTTTGCGTAACGTCATTTGGTGTTTCATCGCTTTTATTGTAATTGCGTCCGTAATTGATGTATGTGTCGTATTTTGCGAAGCGTTGGCTATTTTTAAAGGCATGTCAGTTATGTCTTTGTTCCAGTCCAATTTAATTTCTTTTTGAATTATTTTCTGCACGTTTAAGCAGGGCTTCAGCTTATTAATTGCAATAGCTTCAAAAGCCAGAAGCATTTTCTCTGTTTTTGCCTTGTAGAGAACTGAAAAATTGTTACTACTAACAGCATGACCTGTGAGTAGTACATGCTCGCAAATTGCTGATTTTTGTGCAGGAGCTGCACCCCTCTTTAATAGTTTTTGAGGGAGATGCTGATTTATTCTAGTTTCGAGCCTCTTTTTTGATCTGCCGATGTACTGAGCGTTGCAGGTACATTGACATTTGTATACAGACAAAGGTGTTGACGTCACAGAGAGGCTATCTTTTTCATTCGTGCGCATCAGTTTTGTTGTGTTGAACACCACGCTCACCTGTATTGATGGAAACTGTGCTTTAGTCGCTCGAATTACTTTTCGTTTGAAGATTTCCGCTGGAAGATCACCTCCAAAGGGAACACTAAGCGTTACTCTCTGGGGAGTTTTGTTTTCCTCCAAATTGGCCTCGATTTTGTTGCGTTGCCTCAAGTGTATTCGATGAACCAGTCCGGATAGCCATTATTTCTCAACGCTTCGCGAAGCAAATTTAGCTCTACTTCAATTTTGTCCGGTGAACAAATCCTGCGTATTCGTGTGCCCAAATTTATTATTAGGTTCTTTTTGTACGCACTTGGCACACTACTCATATAATGGATATATTCTCCAGTCCAGCTTGATTTCTTGCGAACTGACCTTGAGAGATTATCTTCTTTATCTCTCGTTATTCCTACATCTAGGAAGGATAAATATCCGTCTTTTCTTCTATTGTAAACTTTATTGCGTGGTCTACCTTGTTTATGTGATGTAGCAGTGCATTTGTATCTTCATCCTTTTCAACGACCATGAAAGTATCGTCAACGTAGCGCACGTAAAAATGAGCTCCATTGATAAATGGTTTTAAACCAGTTGTTTCTAAATGGTGCATGTATATGTCTGCCAATACTGGTCCAAGAGGACTACCCATACCTATGCCGTCAATTTGTCTGTAGAAGACTCCTTGGAATACGAATTGTACGTTGGATGTGCATAATAGAAGTAGTTCTCTCATGTCGTCCACTTCTATCAGTGTTTCCGCTCCTGATGATCGTATATATTCACATAGGATATTTATAGTTTTATTTACTGGAATGCTAGTAAAGAGTGACTTTATATCGAGGGACACCATTTTCCTCTCTTTCAAATTTAGGTCGCGAATTTTTTCTACAAATTGAAAGCTATCCTGTACAACGTGGTCTATTCTTCCTTTCATGATAGGTTTTATAATCCGGCATAATAGTCTGGCTGCCCTGTGCTGTGGAGAATTTATCATAGATAAATTGGGCCTGAAAGGCGGAAGTTTTTCATTGTTGGTCATTTTGTGAAACTTGGGCAACCCATATAATATCGGTTGCGTTGAACCTCAGGGCTTGGCATGTTTGCATTCTGTAATAAAAGCATTTTTGTGCTCTATGTCGATTTCTTGTTTATCTTCGACCTTCGAAATAATTCGGTTTAGAATCTTCGATATGGAATTTTCTAATTTTGCCTTAGTGTTGCGTTGTACCTCTTTGAGTTTAAATTTGGATTTGGCATTCAGAATTTGTAACATCGTCTGACTATAGTCCGTATAGTTCATTAACACTACGCCTATCCCTTTGTCTGGCTTCATGAGTCTGATTTGTTTGTTTCGTTGTAGCTCATTTAGTTCTTCTAGATGCCTTTTGGTGACCAGCTTATTGTCTTTGAATGTGCGCATATATTGGTCATACGCACTTGGAGGTCCGATTTAAAGAGCGAGATGTCGTATTTTTCATTTTATTTGTGTTTTGTGGCATCTTCAAAGAAGCATTCCATTGATGCCTGCATATGCATTTCTTCACATTCGTTTATGTTAGTTTTTGTTATGCAGTATTTCGGTCCAAGGGAGAGAACTTCATTTTGATGTTTCCTGAGAATTCAGGCAAATTTATTTTTAATTACACCGACATAAATCTAACGTTTTCCGTTTTTCACACTCTCTCAATACCCACATATTTCTATCTTGTTTTGCTTTCCAATTTATATATAAAGATATGTATATAACTAGATATTTGAGAAGACAATGCGAAAGAAATGTTTCTTTTATCTGATAAAATTTACTTTTCTTTTTGCACATAGGAAGGGTAACCTGAATTTTATTAAAGCACGCATTTTAAAAGAATCTTTCAGAAAACTAGATGAACTAGTAACTTTAATGTGTAGAGCGTAAAGAAAGTTATTGTGGAAAGAACATTATTATCAGCGTATTAAACAATAACGGTGCCCAGGTGATTTGATGCGCAGTTTACGAAAGTCAAAACTACGAATCAACCGAAGAAATCTTACAAGGTTGGCGTATTCCAAAATAGAGAATTTGAAGGAAAATGAAGCAGTGCTACGGGCAAGAATCGGGTGTGTATCTTGTGTATTAGATGAACTAAGTCTTTTTGCAAGAATGAAATTTATGATGTTTTTGCCGACATTTATGAGGAAAGATAAAGCAAGAATTTTGAATAAATTGGAAAAAGATGTAAAACCTGGAGTTTTGTGTAATTTAATACCGACTGAGCTTGATAAGCGTGTGCTTAGCTTATCAAAAGTGCCAATCGATCAGTTAACAATGGAGGCAATATCGATGGGCCGAGATTATGGAATACACCCTTCTAATAAATGCGATGTTGATTTTGAGGCAGCATTTGAATTGCTATTTGAACAAACAGTTAGCTTTGAAGCTACCAGTATTAATTATAAAAATTGGTTCAAGGCCACCCTAGTTGATCAGGCTTTATATTTGAAATTGTTTAAATGCGCAAAACAGCATGCATTGACAGAGCAACATCTAAACGCACTTAGAGGCATCAGCAGAAATGCAGACATCAAAATACTACGTGATGATAAAGGAAAGAGCGTAGTTATAATGGACAAATCTGACTACATGCAAAAGATGGAAAACGTGTTAAAGGACAATACAAAATTCACACGTCTAGATGATAAATCAGATGAAATAGACAAGGTGGAGCGCAAAATAATAAATGAAATTAAGATTTTGACAGATGCCGGTTTTATTGATGAGGCCACTGCACAGAAGCTCAAGCCAGTTGGATCATCTACACCAATAATGTACGGATTACCAAAAACACACAAAAGAGGTTGTCCTATGAGGCCAATTTTATCAATAGTAAATTCTCCGTTTCATGCACTAGCTAAATGGCTAGTTCGTTTACTTGAACCATTACGTAAACTAATAGGTAATTAATCGGTTGCCCATTCGTTTGATTTCGTAAACAAAATTCAAGATATAAATGTTAAAAACAAGATAATGGTATATTTTATGTTATGTCTTTGTTTACAAATGTTCCAATTGATGAAACCATTGACATTATAGTCAAAGCGGTAGAAAACGACATATTACCATCGCCGGTGCAAGGTCACACTATACGCAAGTTTATTTTAGTATGCCCAAAAGACGTTCGGTTTGGTTTTAATGGAAGCATCTACAAACAGACTGATGGTGTGGCAATGCGGAGCCCTTTATCTCCAGTGTTGGTTGAGATTTTTCTAGGGCACCTAGAGAACACATCATTTAAGAGGAAACGTGCTCAATGTATACGGGACGTGGATGATATATTTTTTTTACTTAAAAACAGATCGCAATCACGAACATTGCTTCAAAGTTTCAACAAAGCACATAAGAATATCGGCTTGACGTCAGAGCACGAGTAAGATGATTGTCTGCCTTTCCTAGATGTACTATTAAAGAAAGAAACTAATAGTAAATTAAACAGAACAATTTACCATAAACCAACTAGGTCTGCACGGTATTTGCGCTACAGCAGTTTTGTGCCATTTCAATTTAAATTATCAACAGTTCGTCGTTGCTTTTCAAGAATAGACATGTTAGTTAGTCAAGATTTTAATGAAAATTAATATAATAAAGCAATTAACCATTTAATGCCTAATGGCTATCCCAGACAATTAATGGAATCAATTATGAAAAGGGGAATAATGGGCCAGAAAAGTAAAAAGTCTACCTAAACATCCACTTTAAGTGGGATGCAGTTTCCTCAATGGCACAAAATAAAGTTGATGCAGCATTAAAACGCACATTTAATGCAGCTAAACCACGAGTATTATTTAAGGTAAGACACTTGGCTTTACCAGCAATTAAAGAGAAACAGCCGTTAATGTCGATATCAAATATTATTTACCAATATACATGCGCAAGTTGTCGATCAACTTACGTAGGCCGATCGACCAGACGGTTAATTACTCGAATGAGAGAACATTGCAACTTAAACGCCTGTTTTAAATCAAATGGTGAATACACGTCTGCTATTGCGCAACACATCATCGAAACATCGCACGTATGTTCTCCAAACGTAGCATTCAAAGTAATTACTAAATGCAAAAACAAAAGGAGCTAGCCACATACGAAGCCTTATGGATAAACAAATTGCAGCCGGATTTATGTAAGCAGAAGAAGCACGTACAAGCATTGAGCTTGAACTGGATGTGGCGCACGCAATTTGATTGGTTTCTATTTTTCACACTCTCTTTGTTCACATATTTCTATCTTGTTTTGCTTTCCAATTTATATATAAAGATATGTTCATGAGTAGATATTTGAGAAGACCATGAGAAAGAAAATTTTCTTATATCTGATAAAATTTCTTTTTGTTTTTGCACACAGGAAGGGTACAATGAATTTTATGAAAGCTCGCATTTCAAAAGAATATATATATATATATATATATTCTTATAAATAGGAAAACACAAATAACAAAGTGGATAAAGGCCATTTATTTCGTGAATACTAATCCTCTCTTATACAATCATACATATTTATACATTTTGGTTTTTCAATGTTAAAGTTAATATGACATTTAGTACACAGAGAATCATGAGGTTGGATGCCAAAGATCAATTGCCAATTCTCTCCAAATCATTCATAGTCTACAAATTCTCATGTATGTGCGGTAGCACATATATCGGACGTACGAAGAAGCAATTGATAAGCAGAATCCAGCAACATTTGCCACAGAAATTGATTAACAAAGGCTTGCCACCGTCAGGAAAATCAGCTATTTCCGATCATATATTGGCAACGGGGCACCCTGTCAATTCGACCAATTTCACAATTCTACATAAAGCAAAATCAGAAAAATTATTATTTATCTACGAAGCCCTTTACATAAAACAACACACACCTGACCTTAATATTCAAAAGTTTCATCAACATGATATTCTTATCGACTGGCCAAGAATAACAAAATTCAACAACAATCTACTAGTATCCAGCCAAGAACAAACAGGCCCTCGACTAGAATCAACAAACGTACAATCGGATTGGCAACAAACTGAAGTGGAAATAACAGAGGCGCATACGATGACAGAAGTCTCCAAACAATGTGAGCGTTTAACACTGCAATCAACACTGGCGTTGTTACCACGTGAAAACTTTGCGCAACGAGGTGAAACGATCAACTATACTGGGATAAATAGCACTTGTATATGTAACAGTGAACAATGCGCACAAATGGTTAATTCTCAAGCTATCAAAACAATAATGACAAGATATCAGACATCACTTCGCAATACTGCGAGAATGACCTTTACATGCAAACACGCATACACACAAACACAAACGCATACACACTCACCAACTAGTCAAAACAAGAAACAGCAGTAAAAACGAGTCAGATTTGTTACCACTAGCATAATCAATTGAAAACCCAAAATGTATAAATATGTATGATTGTATAAGAGATGATTAGTATTCACGAAATAAATGGCCTTTATCCACTTTGTTATTTGTGTTTTCCTAATTATAAGAATACTGTGGTAAATTAAAAAGGAATGGACATCATAAAGAATATATATATATATATATATATATATATATATATATATATATTTCAAAAACGTAAAACAAACAGAATATTTTCACCTGGAAAGAATGTAAATTATTATTTATCGATATACATGTTCCAGTTGTCAATCAACTTACGTTGGCCAATTGACTAATCGGTTAATAACTCGAATAAAAGAACATGGAATCACAGACGGTTGTTTCAAGTAAATGGTGAATACAAGTCTACAATTGCACAAAATACCACTCAAACCTCGCTTCTGTCCGATTTAGAAAAACAGAACAAGCATGTTCGCGCATTGAGCTTGAAATCGAAGTGATGAACTCAATTGATTGTTTGGTTCCTTATCCCACTCTCTATATGCCTCAAATATGTCTTAGTTTTGCCTTTCAGTATAGGTAAATATGTTTTAGGCAAATATTTCTTGTATCTTTTTGTGCTTGAACGTGGAAATTGTACAGTGAATTTATTAAAGATCGCGTTTCAAAAAAATATATTTTATATATAAAATTTGTCGGTTAAATTTAATTTGTATTTATCTAGAAATATACATAGTTGTACAAGCTAACAGTATACATATGAATTTTTTTATGCAGCCTAAAAGCCAGGATTTTTATTCGCTCGCGGAATATCAATGCTCTTCGCGTGGTTCAGTGAACATTGGCAAGACAGAAATGTGGTGTAAGTGCACGTTTGTAAATTTATTGGTAAATTACTGCAGATTAACCATAGGCTGCTTATATGCTGTATATCGTTAACTAACTTGAGGTCACATTGCTGAAAACTATATATGAAAATACTTCGTTACTGCTCGAATTCATATTTGTGCACATGATTGTGGCATCCAACTGAGTCATATGCCATAAACAAAAGTATAATCGGCATAGAACCTAGTAATGGCACCTACTAATATGTCACCAGTAAGCACAACATATACGAGCATATAAAATTATACCTTTTGTTATTGCTTACTTTGTTATGTCCTCCTGGTACATATGAATCAAGTTATTACTAGGTACGCAATACCTATTACACAATGTAATATGTAATATATCTCCTGAATACAGGATAATTAATTATAAATGATATTAATCTTTTCTATCATTCCATAAATTATTATTATCATTTACGTCATATTTAAAAATATTTTACTATTTTATTCTACTATTTTTCATTTTTGAATATTATATACAATTAATTTAAAAAATATTAGTTCCTTTGCGACTGTACTATAATTTAATTTACATCAATTGTTTTTGCACTTTTATTTCTTTCATACCGTGTAGGATTTCATTTTCAATAAAAAATCAGAATTTAAGGCATATAAGCACTCAATTGGATTCAAAATTATCATAATTTTTTTATGAATTATTACTTATACGTTGCATATGTATTTTTACTTTGATTTTTCGTGTTATTTTCACTAGTGGTGCGCACGGCCAATAATGGTACTCAAGCCCACGTTAAACTCTACACAAATGAAACAGTAATTCGGTGGTTGGTGCAAAATCGTTTCCTTAATTTAACAACGGCGAAGGATCTCGCAAAATTAATTGAAAAGGAGTGCCAACGTGTAATTTTTTTGAAAAAACGTTCTTTAAATAATTCTGGTTTTGCATTTGTGCAGACAGATTGCTCCAAAATAGGAGTTTATATTAATTTTATTCCAGTTTTGTTCGAACGGATTTTCTGATTTGATGACAATTTTAAGATTTTATATAGCGATTTAATTATTTCTTTTTCTATTACCGATTATTGACGCAAATGTCATGCAGGTTAAATTAATTATATGCAAATTACAGCAAACTGCATACTCGACATTCATTTCAGATTTTCTGTCATTTTACAGTTAATTTCAATACAAATTTTAAATGCGCACAAATATTAGTAATCTCAACTATGAATGCCTGACTTAAGAGTAAGCATGTTCACTTCATTATGAATACGAAATATAACAATTACAATAGATTTTCATTCAGCATAAATGGTTGTCAAAAATGTTTCTTTTCTTTTAGCTTCAACAATTAGGGATAAAATCGTTGGATTGTGGTAAGTAATCAAACTTGCATCTTCGCCGATGCTGCGCCTTAACCTTAATATAATTTAATGCGGTCGACGCTCGTAGACGTAAAATCCAGCTTTATTGTAATAGTTGGGAGATTCCATAAAACGGAATAGAATTTCTTTATTTGGACTCAAACTACACAAGATTTATCAAATAGTTTATAATATTAGAAAATAGTTAAACTACGTGTAATCACATAAGTTTATCTAATAACTGACATATAAATAAATAAATGTCGAAAATTTTGTTAAGTTGTTTCATCAGCACGAGAACATCCTACGTGAGCTAAATCAAATCTTGATACAGTTATTAAAATAAAGAAAAAATTGTACATGTTGCATCAATTATTTAATTATAAAAAATAACAGGCTACTAAATAAGACCACCTGGCCCGCTAACTAGAAAGATCAAGGTAAAAATCGAAAGTAATAATAGCTTTTATCAGTAAGAAACGTGAACAGCAATTTATAATTCGTTATGATAGCTAATTAAATGAAATATTGCATTGTTTTTTTAATATAATAATACTGATAATAGAGAGAAAATTTTCAATAATATGTTACTGACCACATTTATCTTTTCCCCTTGTTTATCCACGAAAATGTTTTCTCATAATCAAAATTCTAAAGAAGAATAGGATTGCATGTTTTTCATCTTTTTGTAAATAACAATTTGGTAAACATCTTAGACAGAGGCGTTTCAACACGACATTATTTCTTGCCGAAGTTTGAATTCAAAGAAACCATTAAAAACAGCATCGTGAAAAAAAATTTAATTTTACCCTATTACCGGTATCTAGAGTTCTTTTATTTTTAGAAAAATCAATATTGTTGAGATTTATTGTATAGATTATTTTTATTTAATAAATTTTTTAACTCGAACCTAAAGGCTAATGGTCTGTAAATTAGCAAATATGAATTTAAATAAAATTTTTCCCGAGCTTGATCATTGTGAAACATAAATTTTAACTTTTTTTGGCCTATATTTCAAATTTATTACTTGAATACTGATTCTTCCATCATATAAATAATACCTAAACAATCTAAAGATATGCGGTCAATATTTAACGAACTAATCACCTTCATATTAGCGTCATAATTTATATAGTCAGAAGCTTTCGAGTTTTCAATTAGGGCAATAACTGCATTCAACAATTTCGCATCTAGCCTAATTACATGCTTCCGCATGGAAATTTAAGGAATAGTATAAATTAATCTACAATCGATGACACACGTTGTCCTATTAACCTTAAGCAACGGATTAGACATTATTGTTAGAATAACGATTGATATGTTTCCATCTTTCAAAATTTCTTTAAAAAGACGCCAAAACATTTTGCAGGATAAAAGTAATTAAAGCAGGTTATCAATTAATAAACTAAGGTGATATTTTGTTTGTCAGGTTATAATTTTAACAATAATTTTACAGATACATCCCTGTCTATTACAAGGTCTAATTTCTTGTTATCCGAAAAATGAGTTAGCTCACTCCTACGGCTTTCGTTTAAAGGATTAAATGTTAAGTTTTTTTTATTATTTTTTTTAATTTTCTCTAATTCGCGGATAAACTGAAATGCAAACTAATCCACCGTAAAGATAAGCTTTTAATTTCTCTATATGTTTACTGTAGTTATTTAGAAGTTTGTTTCCTAGTTGAGGAATGATCTTAAGTTTAGTCAGCATTATTCTTTTCGAATTTTAACGGATCACCAGTAATTATCAACCAAATCGAATATAATTTGTAATATCATTAATAAAATTAAATATCATTACACTTTCCCGTTTAGTTCTAAATTTACATAACTTCAAATCCATTTTCTCTGTGTGGTATTTGTAAAGTAGAAATAAATTATTCTGTATGAACCTAATGACATCATCATGAATGTGTTTCGCTTCAAATTCATGGCTGGTATATTATTCTTCGAAATGCATTCGGACAAAAATATTTATAGCGGCTTAGTATTATTGACCATATCTTAATATATTTAAACGTTCAATATGTTGCTTAATAAATGTTGATGTTCCTTTTTTGTTTTACCCACAGATAATATAGCAATTTTGGACAAAGCGACGACGAAATCGTCTTCATCAGGTAAGCACGCAGTGAAAATTATGCAATTCTTATTGTATGCTGCTAAATGCATTTAAAGAATGAAACTGGTGTTTATATCAAATGACAAATTACTACATGAAATATTCTCATTCACAAGAATAAGAGTATCATAATTCTCAATTAATATAATCTACTTTATTTGATTGTGGAAATAACATTACTGCCGAATTTATAAAAACTTCCAATGTTTCAATTTATCAAATTAAACTGATCGCGCAGTTCCAATAACTGATGTGTGTGTACTTTCATCAGAGAAAGTGAATCGGAAAACAACGCTTGTACATCATCAAAGCCACGTAAAAATTAAGTGCATAACAGTTAATGTTCGAAACATCTTAGACTATATTGTATCATATTCTAAAAAAAACATGAGTCAATTTCACCTTTCAAAATGAAGCTAACTGTTTTATACTTTCATCATAATAGTTTATATATATATGCATTTGATTACTGTATCGTGCTAGTTGGTTTCTCCTTGAATACACTGAAGCAACAATTTTTGGTGCAATAACCTGAACATTCTCATAAAATTATTCTTTATAAAGCACATATTGATCTTCTACGTTTTGTCTCATGATTACCTGTATGCTAATGGTGATTTTAACATTTATATTGTTTAAAGTTAGCGTCTATGTTTCCATAATCCGGCGTGCAGTTTTTAGCGAATGTGTGTAGACATTAAACAGTAAAGTACAGAGAAATAGAGGGAAAGATTTGCGAAACATCTAGGAAATAATTAGTAGTAATGACAATAATCGACAAAGTATACGATTAATTGTTATTAACGTTGACAATCCCACAGCGCACATCGAAAGTAAAAGAGCATTTCTCGATATGTACCCTTTATGTATGCATTTTTGTACGTAATTGTATACCTAAATGTATTTAATTTACAAAGAACAAATTCCTGTGTGATATATGAATTATTTTGACAACTATCTCGAGTCTTAATCTTGATTTTAACAAGAGATGCAATACTGACACAGAGAGCAAGGTAGCAGAATAAATTGCACCTGTGTCATGTCCGTTCTTTTTCTGTTACAAAATGAATTTCTTTGTAAAACTATGTGATGTGAACACATTTTAGGAGACCAATAGGGGTGAGAACATCATATCTCAATTCTCTTTGCTAATTTATGAATTGAAGTTTAATTCATCTTTAATCAGCTTGTTGTAATGCTCATATGATGACCGTAGAAAATCACAAAATTAGTACGTTGGAAACGCGGTATATTTGCAATATTGGGCGAAAAGTTACATAAAAATGGAATTGGTGTAAATATCAATCTCGCAAACTAAATTTAAAGAGTATTGTATACCGCTCACGACATTAATGATTGTTTAATCTTATAACATATTCTTGTGGTCAAGGGTGAAAAATTTAAATGTGTGACTGAAAAGTGGTTGTGCTGCCAACATTTTCAGTTAAGTACAATGTACGCGAGACTACAAGAGATCAGCGCTGCATATATATTTTTTATTTCGTCATATGTACATTGCGATTTGATCCTAGTTATTTAGCTTTTCGTCAAGATACCATAATGCAATAAAAGGTTGAATCGCGTCAAAACATTGTGTAGCAATCATGGCTTCGTTCAAGTGTCTTTAATGTATTAATAAGATTAAGTATAAAATAGGAAATTTAAAGAGCTATATAGTTTTAATGGGTAACTTCTGCGTGTATGTATCCGTGTTTAAATATGTTCGTGTGAGTTCTTTGCAGTTTTCTGTGCAGTCAAGCGAATTGCTCTGTTGGTTACACATATACTTCTGACAATTCGCCACGGAATCAGTATTTCAGCCCTGTTACTCAATTGTGCGTTTTTTGCATGTGGTTGGTTGTTTTCCTTCTTCTCGTTATTACAATTATTTTCTAAAAATGTCGTGTGCAGCTTACGGAAAAATTCATTGCATATTGCATTTGCTAATGATGACTGCTCATGATGATATATTCCTATCACTTTATCTGTGTGCGTCCAACGATTATTATAACTATCCTATTGTAATTTTAGTTATTTTTATGCATATTGTTAGTATGCTTTTTATTTATGTGCATGGGATGATGGTACTGTTGATAATGTAGGTCTTAATTCGTTCATTAGCGCCACAATTTTATTTCTATTCATTTTAGTCCAGTATCTTGTTAGTCGGCTCTTGTTGATTATTTGCATGTATCTTAACAATTATCATATATCTCTCTGAATTTGCGTAATAGAGAACTGAAAACTTTGTTTTACCTGTTTTGTGACCCGTTTTTGTTATGTCATCTGTTATTGCTAATTGTTATGCTGGTATTAGACATTTTCTTGTAAGCTTCTGGAGTATGTGTTGCTTGAGGCGACTCGTCAAATATTTCTTCGTCCATGTAAATACCGGTAAAACTACATTGAAACGTGTAGACGATTGGCGTTTAGGATGACTGCGGAAACTGTGCTTTGGCTTCTGATCGTACAACTCGCTGTGCAACCGAAATTATTTTAAACTGTTTATTGGGGACATTGGCTCTTGACTCTCGATATAGTCATGTTCTGATTATTTTTCCCCTGATTTTGCAAAATGAGATATAATTTTCTATTCTCATTGGCTGTTGTTGGACGTTGTCTGGTTTTAATATTATCATCAATAAAACGCTCGGGGTATCCATCATATTTTAGTTCATGTTTGAGTATACCAGGCTCTTTCATGATCAGAAATAATTCACCTTTTTGATTGACCAGATTGTTCGCCAAGTTTCGCTGGCATGAATTATGTACACAACATTTTTTTAAAAATATGTTGGCTCGTTCATGATGAATTCATATTTAGAACTCGCGCAAGACAACAGTCTACTTCACTAATTAATTCTATGCCAAGAATGGAGAATTTTTTTATTGGACTATTTCTCAATTTTGAATTTTGTGTTGGTATTTACTTTCTTTAAATCAAGTTTACGAGTTTGAATTAAACACCATTCCATTGAATTCAACCAGTCGCCGAACAAATTAGCAAATCTATTGTCAATTTATAGGTATTTACTTTGTTCTCTGCATCAAAGACCTTTTCCAAATTATATTTGCTAGGTGAGATTAGGAGATTTCCGTCTACAAACCCTCTGAATGTTCACATTCATTTGTCTCTATGTTTGCATAAAAAACTCTACATGAGAAAAGTGCGTGGAGACTTCAAATGGCCACACTATTTGTTTAACGATAGAAAGATATATATTCTTTAGGAATGCGAGCTTTAAATTTCATATTAACTGGCATCTCAATATATATATATATATATATATATATATATATATATATTATATATATATATATATATATATATATATATATATATATATCTATATCTAAATAAGCAAAAGCAAACGTGTGTTCACCAAACCAAACACATTAATAGTAAAGTGGATAATGGCTATTTATTTGGAGATAAATAAACTTCGCTATACAATCATTCATTTATATACATTCTGGGTTTTCATTTGATTATGTGTGTGGCAAAAAATTTGATACGGTTTTAATTATAATTCTTGTTTTTGCTGATTGTTAAGTGTGTATGCGTTTTTGTCTGTGTGTGCCTGTCTGCATGTATTGCAAAGTGATGTCTGAGATCTGTTCGCATTGTTTGCTGTTACATGCACAAGTGCTATTTTCCTGTGTGTAGTATTTCCTTTCACTATTTTGCATAATATTGTTTTCTTCATTTGGTATTATCCCAGGTGCGGATTGCAGTGATGAATGCTCATTCCCTTTCGACATTTCTGGCACCGTATGTGCATTTGTTTATTCCTCTTCCGTTTGTTGCCAATCCGATTGAATGTTTGTTGAGTCTGGTCAACGTCGTGTTCGCTCTTGGCTGGATACAAGAAAATTCTACATAAAGCAAAATCAGAAAAAATATTATTTATTTATGAAGCCCTTTATATAAAACAACAAACACATGGACTAAATATTTACCCACAAAATCAAATGAAAATCCAGAATGTATATAAATGAAAGATTGTAAAGCGAAGTTTAGTAATCTCGAAATAAATGGCCATTATCCACTTTGTTATTAATGTTTTTCTTCTTAATTATAAATATACTGTGTAAAATTCGAAGGCAATTGACAGCATAAAGAATATTTATATATATATATAATTTATGTAATCTTTGAGTATTACTCAGACTGTTATTTATTAGGTTGTAAATAAATGTAATAAAAAGTGTACGTTTGGTGTTAATAATTATTTCTTGTTTACTCTGCTGTGCATTGCATTTGTTTATTTATTTACATGCCTTCTGGGATTACATTTAAGCTCATAAAAATCTTGTGTGAATATCAGTTTTACCGTTTATTGCTGGTCGATTTGTGGGTGTGTATGCGTGTGTATGTTTACGTAACTCTGCGTGTAAGTGTCATTCCTATTTTTTTGCAGAATGTTTCTGAGATCTGGTTATCATTCTTCAACAAAGTGATCGCTTTGTTCGACTCTAGAATAAAATCATTATATACATATAATTAATGCATAATGATAACAAACAGATTTATAATTATTTATAAAGATATGGATTGGTGATGTCGTGAAATTAGTAAATATGACAAACAAATCTTTAATAAAAAAACATTTAATTTTAAAAATCTCAAAGAGTTGTAAATATTCTAGTTTTAGATTTATAAATTGTGCCCTTCCTTTTGAGCTATGGTCTCGGTCGTTCTATTGATTTTAAATTCATTAGATGATGCTATGTATAGATTTGAAGTTGATATTGACTTTATTTTTAGTGCCATACATTTGGAGTTTACTTGTACTGTAATATAGTCGATTTTCCATATCATTTTATTTCTAACTGAGCCATTTTTTTTATTTAAGTAGCTCTAATTATGCAAGATCAGGTATATTATCAAGTTTTATTTGAATTAAGAAATTCGCTTAAATACCCCCCGATTATTCAAACTATTTAGTTAATATGAAATAAATCAGCATTCTAAAGTCTAATTCAATTTTATAGTATGCTTTATTTACAAAATTAAGTTTAATTATAACCTATAGAATAAATTGATTAAAATTTTACTAAGATTCACTTTCCTTTATCTTTCACTCGTCAATTCCAGCTCTGTTAATTTGCTTTAGTTAACAAGTCTAATTTGCATGCTCGAATTTCGAAGGTATATTCCTTGTCGTCTATCAGCTCCATATCAATTTCTCGACCACATTTACGTCTTTTAACCACAAATGATTTTCTTTGAACAAAAGCAACCACCAGATTTTCAAAGTTACTTAGCGTACATCTAGGATTCAATTATTATGAATACCCGATTAAAATGAATACATTTCTTGAAACGCTTAAGCTATATGATTTGATGAAATACCATGTTCGTACATTCGGCTTGACCATAGTTCTAAACTTCCTAACAATTATGTCAAAAATTAATTTTATTAATATATCAATTTAATGAAGAAATAAAAACTATAGCCGATAGAAAGAGAATGGTGTTAACTTTTTGGAAGTACTTCTAACTGAACCCTAACCAAGATTATTCTAACTATTTTTTTTAATATGTAATAAATCAGTATTCTAAAGTTTAATTCAATTTTATAGTATGCTTTATTTCAGAAAGTTACGTTTAATTATAACCTATAGTATATATTGATTAAACTTTTACTAAGACTCACTTTCCTTTATCTTTCAATAGTCAATTCCAGTTCTGGTAATTTGCTTTAGTAAACAAGTCAAATTTGCATGCTCGAATTTCGAAGGTATATTCCTTGTCGTCTATCAGTTCCATATCAATATCTCGAACACATTTACAACGTTTTCTAACCACAAATGATTTGCTTTGAGCAAAAGCAACCACCTGATTTTCAAAGTTGCTTAATGTTCATCTAGGATTCAATTATTATAATTACCCGATTAAAGGAAATGCATTTTTTGAAACGCTTAAGCTATATGATTTTGATGACATTGCATGTTCGTACATTCCACTTGGCCACCGATCTAAACTTCCTAACAATTATGTGAAAAATTCCTTTTATTAAAATATCAATTTAATGAAGAAATAAAAACTATAGCCGATAGAATGGGAGATGTGTTAATTTATTGGAATGACAAATTTGTAACCTAAGTCAGATATTGCATTCATCAGTTCTGTAAGACATCCCTAATGAAAATCTAAAATTAGCAAGTTAAACTTTGGTTTCCTCTTAAAAGTTGTAACCCTTACCTCCGTTTCCGTGCAATTCTAAGGATGCTATTCCATTTGTGCTGGTTTGATCTCTGCTCTGATAAGAATAAACTTATTTTCTTTGAAGCAAAGCTGAAGTTATTCATATTGATATCTTGCAAACTGTATAGCTGGGTCGGACTGAATTAAAGTAAATTTTAAAATTTCGATGTGTTTCTTCAAACTAGCAAAATATTTTTAGGCAGTTACAAATTTATCATAAATTTATACAAAAAGCATTTGTATTCCACTGTATTAACGACAAGATCTGGATAACTGGGCACTTTTCGTGAAGCTAAGCTAAATTTCATTTAAAAAATTGTCATTCTCTTCAAGAAATTACGTGTTTATTTGGCCGTTCTTCATTACTGTTGTTAATTTGTAATTGGTTTTCATACTGTATAAGAACAAATTCTAATTAAATGGGTTGTCTGTGTAATTTTGAAGAAAATCTGTGAGATTTTTCAATCAATTCTATAAATCGTCGTATAAAAATATTAATATACTAATTTCATAAGCAATATTTAGACATATTTCACCTCACCATTACACGCTGTTATATTTTAAAAATGAACTAAACAAATGAAACCGTTTATATTAATCCGTCAGATGTATAATTAGTTAATTTATTACATCTGTTCAGTTTCACCTAGCAAAATCAGCTCAAGAAATTTTAATAAATTCATCTATATCTTTTAATTAATATCAAATTGTAAGCGTACACACATTTTAAAAAACAAGACTTCTAGCAAGGATATCAACATTATAATCATGACATTGTTCAATTAAATATATAACTGTTAAATAGATCGTATTTCTAGCAATAATGTTGCCAACTCTTCGTTGCCAGTTTACGCACCTTAATTATCAAATAATACGGATTATACTTCGATCAAACTGCCTTTTAAAAATAATTTTTTTAAAATTTAATATCGTTGTTTTTTTGGCAAACTAAAATTATTTTTGAATATATATTAAATCCTTCATTGCATTTTAAATGGCTTTACAAGATAGCAATACCATGTTTTTTTTAAATTAAACAAATATATACGATATGTTTAAGTTTGCAGTCTTCTATACTAATCATTACTTTTCATTATTGTCTAATAAAATTATTACATTAAAACCCTTGCATATTTTCATCTTCCGCAACCAACAGTGTATGACTATTAAACTACATCTTCCTTCGGATGTTTAGTATTCTTACTGTGATTAGTTCGGTCAACGCATTTTCTTTTATTTATCCAGTTGCTTAAAAATATTTAATCATAGGAAAATTGAAATTTTATATGAATGGCGCATAGTGAGTTACAAATTCTGAGATATAGGCCTGAAATTGAGTGACTTATTTAGAAACGTCCACACAGCATCTTATGACATCTTGATATCTGGACAAAAATTAAGAGAACTTGCAGCACTCATAATGTGATACCAAATTATTGCAAGTTTACATCTACAATTATTTCCCGCTTATAATACAATACACGTTCTTAAGTGTGGATATGCTAAGTTTGTTACGATGTTAGTCATTCATTAGGTGTGCCAACTGCATTTTATCTTCGAAATAACTTTTTTCACAATGAGGAATCGCGCTTATAGATTTTCACCCAACAATGTCTTCCTCATTACAAATCTGAAATCTACTTAATAAAGTTATAAATACGCAATATTTTTAATTAATGAACACCACGTACGCATTGGAAATCAATTTCGGCGTTAACCATAATATCTCATTGGAATTATATTATATGTGGTAGTATATACATATTTTTCTATAGGCACAGACAGTTATCATTAATGCAGCTTGCAGAATCTAATTTGTACATGCCAAATTAGTCTGTACAAACTATTCAGAAATAAAAAGGTGGAATAAAAATTGTTTTTTAAATAACAATATTTTTTTTAAATAAACTGTGCATTTCGACAATAAATGACAATATTCATTTTTACGTTTTTGTATAATGTGAAGTTAACGTCATATCTTCGACTACAACGAAGTCGACAACTGCGGCGTCAGGTAAGCAA
Organism: Eudiplozoon nipponicum; assembly: GCA_029291075.1. Classification (NCBI taxonomy): domain Eukaryota; kingdom Metazoa; phylum Platyhelminthes; class Monogenea; order Mazocraeidea; family Diplozoidae; genus Eudiplozoon; species Eudiplozoon nipponicum. The sequence continues at coordinate 1,560 of JAQBSW010003385.1, read as the reverse complement.
ACTGCACCAACATAATGATATTGACGATGATTAGTTGTTTAATACTTTATTTAAAATAGTTTACACAAATGGCTGCATAAATAATATTATTCATTTGGTTATTTAACTCTTATAAGAATGACGCATAGTCAGATATAAAATGTTTTCTCATTAATTGTAGGAAACGAATGCAATAGTTAGGTTAGTAAATTCGCGAATTTACAAACAATCAAATGTCTTCTGTCCTTGGAAGAATATCACATTTCGATGTACGTTGCAACGGAGCTTTTTATTCATCATCAATGCTAACTCACACTATATAATATATATACCGAGTCTGTAAAGGATACTAACACTGTGGCAATTGTGTTTGTAACTGATACCTTCTTTTTTAAATCGATAAGTACCGGATACTAACACTATGGTTTCCGAGTCGGTACATGATACCAACCTGATGGATATAAATTTATGCTAAAGTTCACCCAAATTGAGAATTACAACAATTTCCGAACATCTGTTACTCCAGTTAAACCATACACTCTGGCCTTCATCGATATCAGTTATCACATTTCGCGGTAAGCATGACATCATTCAATTCAATATATTACAGTTAAATACTGTTTGTTGCGAAGAACTAATATATATGCAAGTATGTATTAGGTTTTGCGAACCTAGTAACAAATTAGTTCAGTTGTGACCAGAAGGATAAACCAAAGGCAGCATGAACGGAAAGTATAATCTCATGCACATTCGTTTCGTGCTTACTGGCGACTCATCAGTAGGAGCCGGTATTACGCCCTTTAACCACTATATATTTGGTAGAAGAATGTGGAATAATAGGACGGTACAATCTCCTAGACGAATGTGTAAACCTGTAATAGTGAAGCTAACATAATCTGAAGTCAACGACAATACGACTTCAATGCTAACTCACACTATATAATATATATACCGAGTCTGTAAAGGATACTAACACTATGGCTATTGTGTTAGTAACTGATACCTTTTTTGAAATCGATGAGTACCGGATACTAACACTATGGTTTCCGAGTCGGTACATGATACCAACCTGATGGATATAAATTTATGCTAAAGTTCACCCAAAATGAGAATTACAACAATTTCCGAACACCTGTTACTCCAGTTAAACCATACACTCTGGCCTTCATCGATATCAGTTATCACATTTCGCGGTAAGCATGACATCATTCAATTCAATATATTACAGTTAAATACTGTTTGTTGCGAAGAGCTAATATATATGCAAGTATGTATTAGGTTTTGCGAACCTAGTAACAAATTAGTTCAGTTGTGACCAGAAGGATAAACCAAAGGCAGCATGAACGGAAAGTATAATCTCATGCACATTCGTTTCGTGCTTACTGGCGACTCATCAGTAGGAGCCGGTATTACGCCCTTTAACCACTATATATTTGGTAGAAGAATGTGGAATAATAGGACGGTACAATCTCCTAGACGAATGTGTAAACCTGTAATAGTGAAGCTAACATAATCTGAAGTCAACGACAATACGACTTCAATGCTAACTCACACTATATGACGAATGTGTAAACCTGTAAT
>JAQBSW010003384.1:0-84212 GCA_029291075.1 Eudiplozoon nipponicum | reverse complement strand
TGTAATCTACCTTTGATATCTCTATTCGTGAAGGTGCTCACATTATTATATATTATTTTTTGTTATAAAATAAAATAATTCCATCTAATAAGAGACTATTAGATTGAGAACACAAGGAAATTACAGGCATGTGAATACCTAATCTTTAGTTTAATATTGATTTACAATTGTCGCGCCCCAAGGTTTGTTGCACTTCTCTTATCTAAAAGCTGTTACACCGATTATGGCGTCACATTGCAATGATCTTTTTCTCTTATAGAAAGAATTGTTATTGTTATGCAATATGTTACCTACTTCTCTAGCTTCAAAGAAATCATTATGCTAGCAAATATATTTCGTTCTATGAAGTTTCTGCTATGTAATAAATGACGTGCGTTTAAAAGAATAAAAAGGTATCAAAACTGTATGATTTCAGTTTTTTAATTTATATTGAGATAATCAAATCAAACACAGATTACGATATAAATGTTGATAAGAGCGGTTAATATTATGATTAAATATATTGCCTAACCCGCTATGTTATTATACAAATCGATAATTTGATCGTAACAGCAGTCTATAGACCACCGTTTGCCAGAATTAGTGATTTTCTTTTGACCGATTCTTTTCAATCTACTTTAATTTAATATGTAATCCACAGAATGAAAGACATATTAGTGATATTGTAGGGGTTTTTTGCGGGGTAGCTATCTAATTTTTGATTCTGTACCATTCCTACATGAAGCTGGTAGCTGCTGTTGAGATCCGTGCATATGATTAATCCCCGACCTCTTTCCGAAGGGTGATGTAAAAGGCTAAGTTGAATTAACATACGTATATTGTACACAATATTGCCACAAAAAAATTCACAGTTAGTCCAAATTGACCGTGCTCTAGACGGCAACAAAACGATATATTGTCAACAAAATTGAATGTCTTATACACAAGTAATTATCAGTTCACAGTTAAACAAAACGGAACGTGCTCTAGACGGCAACAAAACGATATATTGTCAACACAAGTAATAATCAATTCACAAACGTCTGAATCGTGATGAATACATGTAAATGATTGAAAATATATGATGATATAAATGAAGTAACTGGTAAATATCGTCACTTATTCCAATGCCGCCTTTTGCGTACGCGGGTAATAGCTGTACACGGGCAGTTACACAAAGATCCGATTGATCAAAATTTCCAATTTTGTTTTGCCTTTGATCGGGTTGACTTCTTATTCGTTCAACTGGAAATGCGGTTCTATTACATCTTTGTTTACTGGCGACGTTTTGGTGCCTACTATCCAGTACCATCCTCAGGCAACACAGTACAATAATCACAATAGCAGATTTAAGCAAATGGGGTAACCTCGTTCCAAAACCACTCTATTAATAAATATTTCACTCAACACAAATTTTAATCATAGAATTTGTCTCAGTAACTAAACTCAATATCTAACTATTTGTAAATATCAGACCAATCATTACCTCACCTATCTCAAATTCCCGGTATACATAATCTCATCTCGTATGCAGAATATTTTAGGGGAGGGAGACAGTATCGAACCTTCTTTAAATCAAGTTTGCGAGCTTGAAGTAAACACCAATCCCATTGTAGTTAACCAGTCGTCATACTCTGATGATGATCATGGAAGGTCGAAACGCGTCAGTGCGTTGCAGCTGGCAGTAGTTTTGTTATGTTGTTCGATGACTGGTTAAATACAATGGGATTGGTGTTTACTTCAAGCACGCAAACTTGATTTAAAGAATTGTTACCACCACCCGCGCAATCAATTATTGTTAAATAGTATCGAACCTTTCCTTATTTGTTATAACTGTATTGCAACTATGTCACGGTAATCAAAATTCAAAAATGGTAAAACTAAAACCTTGACTGTCATATACTGTATTTTATTTAAAGCCGGGAACTCTAATGTATACAATGGTGTATGAGGTATTGCGCACATAGTAACAAATTAGTTCAAATTTGGAGCAGCAAGTTACGTAGATGGATGGAGAGTGAATGTTAAAGCGACGCTTAGGTGAACGATTAAAGAGAGAAAGATAGAGATAGTCTGGACAACTAACGTTTTTCAAAAAAACTCATCGTAAGTACAATGCGAAGTTAATCAACTATTGGAAATAATTGCATAAGAATATTTGCTCATATGACTAAAATAATTCATTATATCTATATACATATATATCTAAATATAATATCGTAAAACCTTTATATATATATATATAAATAGAGAGAGAGAGAGAGAAAAAGGACCATTGATAATTATTAAACATGAATAATTTCTATTCTTGTTATATATTTATTTATTACGTTAGTCACACCTTATATCAATATATAAAATACATGTCAATATGTATAAAAACATATATATGAATATAAGCAACAGTATGAGACCAACATCCCTAATCATAAATATATATATATATAAATGTACATTAATAATAAAAATTTATTAGGTTATGCACACTTATATTAATATATACAATACATATCAATATGTATACAAAACATATATATATATATACATATAGGCAACAGTGTGGGTGCAATATCTTTAATCCTATCTATATATATGTATATATATATATACGTTTGCATATTTCTAATAAATTATTATTTTTCTCTTTTCTTGCTGTTTGTTGACCAATTAATCAAATTGTATATTTATTTATTCATACCTTATATAAATATATAAAATACATATAAATATGTATAAAAACATATATATAAATATAAGCAACAGTGTGAGTTAAATGTCTTAAATAAATATATAATTTTAATGGTAATGTATAAAATGATTAATGTCCGTATATATATATATATATATATATATATATATTATGTATATAGAATAAACCTATCTCTCTACCATTAGGCCTATCTATATATCCGTCTATCTATCACATTTTGGCTCCTCTTAAAAGGATACTTGATAGCTGTTAACCATAAATATCTTCTCTAGGACTTACGTATTATTCATTTATTAAGATATTCCCACTTTACATTAATATATAAAATATAAGAAACAGTGAGAGTCAAATGTCTCTTATCTAATGTCCTATCTACTAACCCTTGCTAAATCTGTAAACCCTCTTCTGGAACATTTTTATTGAGAAAGATAAGTATATAGGAATTGATATTGGTACAGTTCATTCGCAAACAGTTTTCTATAAGCGAGGTTTTTTACTTAGGTTCCCACTTAATTCAGGTTCCGCAGCCTCACGTTTTCTGACCGTAGAAAATGCTTCATTAAATATTGGGCCCAATGATTTTTCTACCGATGTTACATTCATTACACCTTTTCCTGATTTTACTTCAATTGACTCTCTAATTAGTCTAGTTAATCTGTTGCGGTTGCATAACGGGATGCGTTTATATCCCTCCCAGTCTATTTCATGACCCGTTTCCTTCGAATGCCTAGCTAGGTCTGATCTTTGAATGTGCCCATATTTGCAGGCTGTCTTATGTTCACCTCTACGAACCTTTATAGGTCGCATGGTTTCGCCTATATACCTGAGATTACATTCTTAGCAAGGTATCGCATATACTCCTGATGTCTCGAGGGGTTCTACTCTTTCTTTTTGGTTAGGTAGTTTATTGCCTATAGTAAGCGATTGTTTTAAAACTGTTTTAATATTGTATTTAGCTGCTATTATTCTAATTTTCCTGCTCAATTTTGAATCAGTTCAAATTTACGTTTTTTTAGTTTATTAATCGATATTTTTATTAAATGTAAACAAAGCTCATCCACGTTACTAACTTGATTAAAAATTCAATAAAGCATTGTTTCAAGTTATTATTTATCAATTTCGAGTATTCATTATTAAGTTTATATGAATTTATGTTCACGAATTTTCTGTTGATAATGACTTTATGATCATAGATAAGCAGGACGTAGAGGTAATATTTACATCGTATTGTAATACGCGGCTCCGCGTTACAACCCAACGATGCTCAATTTTGACAAATATAGTGTTCTTTAAGGTCAAATAATCTAAATCTGTTTTTACACAATATTTCTCTTAACTGTGATTTTAGAAACAATCTCTGTTAGTTTCAAGCAGTTTTAATTAAGTTTTCTTGAACTGCAATTTTAATTTTAATTAATAGCGTTTTGTTTATTAAATATTGACACCCGCGCGCGATACGCAGGGAATATGCGGTGAATTATTGTGTCATAGTGTAATTACTATTCTTCTTTGAATTATTCGCAGTTTATACAAATGATTTACTGTTCGCATCTAATTATACCTATCAGAATTTCAGAGTACAATGGATTATTATAACTAAATGTGTTAAAACCATAACAAACAGTGGATTAATTATTTGTGAAGTTTTTTCATTGAAGTTTTTACACGATTTTAATCTATTCGTCATCAGTGCCAACTTTTACCAGTGACTTTATTTATATCGTCATATATTTTCAATCGGTTACATGTATTAACCACAATTCAGACATTTTTGAAAGAATAATTGCTTGTGTATAAAACATTCAACTTTGTAAACAGTGTTTCGTTTTGCTGTCGTCTAGAGCACGGGCAATTTTGTTTAACTGTGACTTGTGTATAAGACATTCAATTTTGTTATCAATATTTCGCTCTGTTGCCGTCTAGAGGACGGTCAATTTGGACTAACTATGAATTTTCCATGCTACATTGTGTACAATACATATGTGATCATTCAAATTAGCCTTCTCACATCACCCATCGGGAAGAGGCCGGGGATTGATTATAAGCACGGTTGTCAACAGCCGCTACCAGTTATATGTAGGGAGATAGAAACTGTGGAGGAGTTAAATCCTCCGCCATATGTAAAATAACAGTGACTGATAAGTTGAAACCACCATGGCTGATTGTAACAAATTTTATTTAAAAAGATTTTTTTCTTTTTATTTTCCAGAACATTCTTTGTTTAAATACTTGACTTTGAATTGTGCGCCATCTTCAGTTTTCGAGTGTCTCGTACCTTGACTTGTCGTATTTATTTTTATCTGCTGCTTTTTTACAATTTTCTCTACTAATACGAATACATCTCACTAATACATTCCTGCTATAATTGCCTTTTGTTCTAATATTATAAAAGAGACGTTCTGGAACAGATTATTCGTTCGGGAATTAATACGATTCTACTTTCGCATTCCGATTGCTTAACATTTAGTGTCGATTTACTTGTTAAACCAATAAGATGTGGGAACCGATATTAAATTTGAGGACACAAATAGGTTAGTGCAGGGTATGGCTGAATTGCACCTAGGAGATGTAAATGGAAATATAAGCATATCAGACTCTACTGTGAATTTGATGACTTCAAGCGATCTGGCATGTATGGGCCTCTCAGACTCGAATAGGTTAGGGGCTTCAACAAAACCCCGCAAAATACCTCCTACATAAATAGTGCCCCGTGTCGTCGAACTCACAGCCAGCAAAGAATTAATAAACATCAAGATTTTGAAAACTTCAAGCACTTTGGATGAATACCACGAAGGAAAGTAAATTCTAAAACACATATCACAAAAAAACACCCTGTGGATACCACAATGCTCGAAAACAGCCGAACGATGACAGGTGAGGACGAAGTTACACTGCCATCTATTCTCGACAACACTCACACACATAAGATGACGTCCAGTTCAGGAAATGCCGGAAGTCCAGTGGTGAGCCCAGAAACAGGCCGCATCAACATATGGACACAGTACAAAATATGTCAATTCGATCCAGACTACATTGACGGGTGGGTCGACGATGTTACTTTATTGGCCAAGGTGTCCAATATAACAGATAAGGGCTCAATATTTTTTAGGGCTTGGGAGACGATCCCAATGTCTTTCAGACGCGGACTAAAAGATATTCTGCATCAATACATTGAGGGCACGTGTGCGCAGCCATGGTAGAGACTGCAACGCGCCGTCAAGCAGCGCTGGACACCAGATCGAGAAGACAGCTTAAAGAATTAATGAGCCAGATGTCCCTAGGTAGCCGCACGCCTTCTGAGCTATTTAGAGAGATGGAGCACAAAGCCTTGGAATTCAACCTGCCCAAGGAAATCCTAATGCGACTTTTCATACAGAAGCTCCCACCGGCACTCCAAGAGATGGCCACGTTCCTGCGCGAATCCGTCGAAGTACAAGACGACGTTCTGCCGGCACGTCTAGACAAGTGGTGGAGGAAACAGCACTACAGCTCACCTGCCTCAGAGAAAGGCCACATCACCTCACGATTGTCCGAATCACAATCCACCGCATCATCAGCCGGAACAAATATCACGAATGAACGCCTCATCAGCCTGATCGAGAACCTGATCGTCAGGCCAAATTTGGCCTCAGTCGATGCCGCCCATAATAGACGCGACCAGAGCAGGCGTGAGCAGCGTCAACCACCGTCCCGGAATAGCGCCAGGAGGTCGATATCGAGAGGCCGGGCCACAGTTCTACAGTTACCGACGTAGTGGTGTCCGAATCACTGCGGATATGGCCACTCCACACGTTATTGCCTCAGAAACGGCTGCACATTCCCGCACACAGACACGACGTTCAAGTGGGCGTGGTCATCCTCAACATCTCAGGAGGATTTGCCCATGGAAGGTTTGGAAAACTGCTGGGGTCAGCCTCCTCTGCAGCAGTAGAGGCTGAGCACACCAAAATCGTTGGCCGCTCTAAGTCTGATGGCTCGAAGCACGTTGCTTTCGCTATTTAGGGAGATGGAAACCTCGCAAAATACCCCCTGCAGTATAATTTCCTTGGTTGAATGAAAAACCAAGCTTTGTAAATAAGTGAACTTGCGTATTATTCTATAGGGTAAATTGTCTGATTTAAGAATCTGTTTGATATTGTAGTTTTTATTCAAATATCTGTATTTCACAATTTGTGCAATCTTATTATATTAATTCCCGAAACGTTCAATTTACTGGTACAATTGACAATAATTTTGACTTGATATTTTTCACTGATGAATTTAAATGTATACATCTAGCACGTGTTTTTATTTTGTACAAAATGTTCATACTATTATGCGTGATAGTTTATTGGTGGTTTTCCTACAATTCAATTTTTATTTTTATTTTCTATAGAGAAAGTTTCAAACAATGACAGATGATAGTACCAGTTATTTAGCGGACAAAACTTAGGAAATAAATTCGAGCAATAACAATTTCATTATTTAGCAACATTTGTTGGAAAATTGAATAGGCATATGTATGCGATTGCATTTTTAATAAAACATACCATTATACAAAATATAGGCAAAGTAACTTCCTGGTTCACGCTGTTAGAGACACAACTATTGTGTTTCTAACCTTTAAAGGAAAATCGATGACACGTTCGTAAAATGTTAATGTATTAACGATTTATTAATGTATGAAATTACGTTGAATTCAGAGATGGTTTGAGAACTTTTGATTTCACTAAGCAAACCAGAAATCTGGTAACAAACTATTGCAAGTTGGATGCTTAGTTACATGATAAATGTTAGGTTTTTAAAAATCGAAAGAAAAATAATCATGCCTTCTTTTTGTAGAAATGTTGGTACATTGTTGTGGCGATTGAATCAGAGATGAGGGAGGCAGATGGAGACGAAATTCTGTCTGTAATTAAGCCCATCAGGAAAGACCCATTGTTGAAATTGAGATAGCTTCAACTCAATGGGCAAAAAACAGCAACTGTGTAAGTACAACTTTCTTACTAGCATAAGAAATAACAAGCAGAACACATAAATAAACGAGAGTAGTCACTAAAATTGTGCTGGAAGCCTTAATAAAATTAATAAGTTTAAAAACAAATATCTGAAATTCAATATCATGTCACTTTCATACGCAAATAACATATTTTATCAATTACCGAGTATTTATAACACGCAAATGTTAAATATTACAGGTGCGAGGAATGAAAATTATGAGGCAACTCGACTAACAACAGAAGGGTGGGAGATAAATTGTACAGTTATTACAGAAATTGACGTATTTCGCAAAACTAAGCTAATCAATCATACTAAATTTAAACTATATAATCGAAGAGGGCAATAAAAGATATTGTATCTAATACATAGGAGATGTTGAGGAAATTTAAATAGCATGCCAACGAGATTCATTGCAAGTTACTTAAGAATACCCATTAAATTCTAATAAAATGAGTGAACCGAGATAAATCTGACTACCTACAGATTGCCCAAAATAGTGAATAATCTAAAGATGGAACAATTTAGAATCTAATTTGAAGCTTATATAAGATTCTACTCAAGTAAACCAACTTAAAATTTGTCTTTATATAATTCGGAGGGAGAGCAATATCAAAGATGAGGGCAATTAATGGGAGAAAAACATGTTTCAAATGTAAAATTAAGGATATCTGTTATGGGCTTATAATGTTCCTAACCAAGCTTGGAGCTCATGCAGATTAGTTGAAATGACGTTTCTATGCGCAGATAATGGTGGACGATGTAAATGAGATACAATTATGAGATGGACGGTTAAATTTCTTGGTCAATAATAAGTGCATTTTTGCCCCTTTATTAATATAATAATTCACGCGAATCTTCACGATAGAGATTAAAATTTACTTTATTATGCCAACGAAAAGTCTTACTCTAGACAAATCTAAACTAACTGAATGGTTTGAAGAATGAGTTTATGTGACTTTCTTGTTTTGTGTGAGTCTGTCTTATGTAAACCTGAATAGATCGTTGGCACGATGAGTTGCGCAGACCTTAGCTAATGTAGGCGATCTTACATCATTTGAAAAATTTTTGAATAGTGCTAGAGATGTGTTTGTTATATTCTAATATGCGATAGTAGTGATTCAGTTGAAACTAGAGTAAAGAGCAACAAAGTTATAAGAGGTGTATGATTAAATGATGGAAGAAGATAGAACATATACTCAAATGTAACTGCTGAGACAGGTTAAAGTTCAAAGTTAGTAAAACTACGACAGCTCATCTGATTGAAAAGTTTGATGGACCGACATAATGTTATATATTAAAATCTAAAATTGACTACGACAAGTAAATAAATCATGTCTAGACATGCCAACAATGAAGATATCAGAATATGGCAATACGTTCTATAGGCGTGAATAAGGATAAAATGAAGGATTCAAACTTAGTTATTTTTCTGCAATCATCATTTAGCAATAACTAACCATTATGTCTCCATTTTATATCAGTGAATGATAAATTACCAATTGTTATTCTAACTAACGCAAATTGCAGCTAACTTATTTGATTTGCTAAATAAAAGTTTTTATCATATTCCGAATGACACAAATATCGTAAGTCAACTCGATAAATAAGTTTTTCTTAATAAGTACCTATTAATAAATAAGTATTTTTAACCAAAACGGACATTAGTTTTTTCATTGGTACACTTTTCTTTTATAAATTATCATTTCAATCGTAACGTAAATAGATTCCATACGCAATTTTTACATTACTTAACGTTAATTCTAATGTTTATAATACATCATGATGCTTAGTTTGAAAGCAAATAATATACCTTAATTTAAATAGTACAGTGATGTTTGTATATATCGAATTAAAATGAAGGGTGGTTATCTTATCTTATTCTTTTAAATAGAATTTTTTAACCGATGTGTGTAAAATTATGTAATTAACAAATTGTAATCATCAAAAATTAATATTTTTAAAGTTCATCACAAAAGAAGATTAACTTAGTACAAATAGATATTTCTGCGTTCGAATTGACCCTAAACGGATTTCTATATTTAGCCTATATACATTGAGTAGAATTAGGCTTCTTTGTATTAAGGATTCCTTATATGTTTTTAGCAACGGTTCTAAAGTCACAATACTGCTTATTATAATTCTATAATCCAATTACTAAATTTCTTTGATACCTATGTTGGTGTTGTAGAGGCCCTTAGGTCATTACCATAAGGGGGTCTCTTGGATGCCAGGCCTGGAAAATCCATGTATGCGGAATGATCATCTATCTTGGAACACTTAAGTTCCTCTGAACTATCACTTAAGCTACAATCCTTAATTCCACTAGCCAACTGCTCTGTATCCTCAGTATTTAATAAACCAGACATGATATTATTAAATTACTTGCAATTTATATATTATATTAAATAAGTAATCTTACCCGGATACGCTGATATCCACAGGATACTGAATTGGAATGATTGAGACCTTAAAACAAATATTTACGTTAAATACCCAAAGCAAATTTGTGGTTCTTTTCGCTGATAATTAAAAAGAACAAATCGACAAGAAGATTATAATGTTTTATTCACAAAGAGTCGGAGATGGAACCACGCAGTGTCCCGCTTGTGCAATTCAGCAACTCAATTAAAAAACTCTCTCTTTTTCCTTCGACAAGACAAGTCCAAAACTTCGACAATATGAACAAATTACAATATTTTAAAAAAATTACAATATTGTTTTACGAAACCAGCGATAACATCAAATGTCCAAAAATAAAAATTGATTTATTTTTATATGAGAGGTTAATTGGTGTCCAATAATTAATTTAACCTCTACATACACCCTCATGTTTAAGATGATTAACCATACATGATGTAGTCTTCATTCTTCGGTTTCTTGATGACTCTTCCAGACCGAGTTTCAACAAGTTGTGCTGGTACTTCACCAGATTTCATATTCATATCGCATTGTCCTTTATTCTCAGTTGTCATGGTTTTAATCTTTACTTCTTTACCATATTTATTCGACTCTTCGTTTTTCTCACCAATTTCTGAGTCACATCTCGCCTCAACTTCTGGGTACTTCGGTGAATACTGTTCCTCAGTCTCCTCCTCCGTCCAAATAAACTGTGGAATGCAGCGATCCAGTGTTACACATTCTACTGTGCCATTTACTTCTATAAATGCATTTTTCTCAGTCATATGATTGACTTTAAATGGCCCCTTATAGAACGGAGTCAGACAATTCTGTCTGTTCTCGTTAGTTATATATACATGAGATGCCAGCTTTAAATCTGAAGATACATAGCATTTAGACTTTGGACTTCTAGTTTTGGTTGGAGCTAAACGACTCATTTTATCTCTCAATGCTCCAACAAACCAATCTACTGAACTAGAGGCCCAATCGAGACAACTTGGAGCTTCTATTAGAAGATCTCCAGGTAACCTCAATGGCTCTCCATAAACAAGTTCTGCTATGGATGTTCCTAACTGAACTCTGTATCTGTTTCGCATTGCCAACAAAACTATGGGCAAATCATGTATCCAACTGGATCCACCGGTGCAGCGTAATGCAGCCTTCAGCTCCCTGTGCAGTCTCCCAACCATCCCATTAGCTCTGGGATTATAAGCACATGTGTGTCTTACTTCTATCCCCATTGTATTCAATGATCTGATAAACAGTTCAGACATAAACTGACTACCACGATCAGTAGTTACCCTTACCGGTACACCATATCGCGACACCCAATTATGCAAGAACATAAGTAAGACCTCTTGAGCTGTCATGTCCTTCAGGATTGCTACCTCAAACTGACGACTGAACCGATCGATCATCGTGAGTAAATACTTTTGACCAGAAATGTCAGGCATTTATACTATATCAATATGAACATGCATCAAACTACCCGCTGGTATACCAATCGTTTCAATTTCAGTTTTGGTATGACGCCAAACTTTACAAGTTTGACACCGGGCATATGTCCTTACCCAGGCTCTTATGTCTTTCGACATCTTTGGCCATACATATCTATCAGTGACCATCCTGATAGTTGCCTTAATGGAAGGATGACTGAATTCATGTAGCTGCTGAATTACCTTATACCTTAATTCTAACGGTACATAAGGTCTAGGTTGGCTCCTGGAGATTTCACATGATAACCACTTATCTCCAATCTTCCTGCGTGTATATGCAGGATTCTTTTCCAACACAGCTACTAAAGGATCAAGACCTTGTGCTTCCATCAATTGCTGGACAAAATCATTAGAAGATACAATAGAGCATACGAGTGACTCTGAAAGAATCATATCTTCATTTGATACGTCTGGTCTACTGAGAGTATCTGCCACCACATTATCTTTTCCTGAGATATGACTAATGGTAAAATCAAATTCTGCGAGTCGGGTTATTTGTGAATTCACCCGCCGAGAATAATTTAGCCTATTTGCTTTCCCAAGGATACTCAACAACGGTTTATGATCAGTTAATATCATAAACTGATGTCCATCTAGGTAATGCTCAAAATGCAACACTGCAGAATCAACTGCTTGTAACTCCTTCCCTAGCGTATCATATCGCTTTTCGCGATCTTGGAGTTTCCGACTATAGAATCCAATCGGCTTGACTATACCATTATCCCATTGATGTAACACTGCTCTTATGGCTACATCAGAAGCATCTGTGACCAGCTCAAACGCCTTAGTCCAATTCACAGGTGCTAATGTGGTTATTTGGCTTAACAGATCTTTGGCCCTCTGGAATTTTTCCTTGTCGTCTTGGCTAAAATTAATAGGCCAGGACTTCTTGATTGTGCTCCGTTCACGAACTAAATGTCGAGTTAGCGACCCCAAAATTCCAGCTAAACCTGGTATGAACCGACGATAGTAGCTAATCATGCCCAAAAATCTACGCAACTGGCGTACAGTTCTGGGTTCTGGCACATCCTTGATTGCTTGTACCTTGTCTTCCAAGGGTTTGATTCCATCCTTGGAATTGGTGTGTCCAAGATATTTTACGGTAGAGCAACCAATCCTGCTCTTTTCTGGTTTCACTACCAATCCATATGTTCCAGCTTAGACAAAACGATGTCCAAATGCTCCCGGTGTTCCTCCCTAGATTGATTATATATAATGATGTCATCTATATACACTCTAGCAAATGAATAGTCTTGAAAAACTTCCTCTGTCAGACGCTGGAATGTCTGACTTGCATTCTTCAACCCAAAAGGCATACATAAGAATTCATGCGATCCTCCTCCAGGGAATCGCACTGCTGTGAGCGGTATAGATTCTGCCTCCATAGGTACTTGATAGTACGCCTTCTGCAGATCTAACGTTGTATATACCTCATACCCCATTATATCCCTGAGCAAAGAACTCTGGTTCGGTAGAGGATACGAATCACCTTTCGTTACCGAATTCAATAGACGATAGTTACCACAAACCCTCCATTGACCTGGTTCAGGTTTGGGAACAACCACTATTGGAGATGCAAAGTTGGAATTTGAATGCCTACAAATTCCTTCTTCTCTCAACCGCTTAAATTCTTCAATAGCAACCTGCTGCTTATGTTGTGCTAATGGTTATGCCTTCGGCGAACCAGGTAATGGTTCCACCAACTCGATTCAGTGTTCTATGCCTGTCTTTAAACCCTTGCGTTTAGCATTGAATGGCAGAAATACGGCCAGGTGTTTCTCGATGACATCCGCCAAGTCATCGGCGACGACGGGTCTGGGTAGTCTCACTGACCTAATTACTGAGGTCCCAGTCCCAGCATAAGTCACTATCCCAGTGCTTTGTCCAATGGTCCTAGATTTGGGATCTAAAGCGAGATTAAAATGGATCAAAATGTCCATCCCAATGATGTTATCCTTTATATCAGCGACCAGAAAATTCCACGTAAATGGAGATATCTGCCCCAATGTCATTGACATTTCTTTAACTCCCTTAACCTCAATTGGACTTCCATTAGCAGCCCATAGTTGGTAATCGAATGTGGGGCTATCAATTTCCACCACATCAGATCAAACTATGCTCACCTCTGCACCCGTGTCTATTAAGAAATTTAAGCCGCTAAGTTCATCAGTTATAACGAACTTATTGTTGCAATAACCAGAAACCTCTTTATGATTACCTGCCTGCCGAAATCTAACAGATTCACTGACTGTATTACCGCGCGTCTCTTTCATCGAAGCTTCCGAACCTAACTTCGAAGATTTTATCGTCCATGGAGTTCTTCTACTAGAAGCTCAAATGCATTTTCTGGTTCGTTCTCAGTAACAAAATTCCTGAGTCTAAACAGATTCTTTTTTAATGGCTCAGGTATGCACCACCAGGCCGAGGAAAAGCTTTCTATAGGGTCGGTCATCCGTTTTAGTTTAAAATAAAATTTTGCTTCTTCGACCCATTCACAATGGTTGTCTGGTCTGTACATGGTAAGCTTAACATTGCTATCCATAGAATTGCGACAAAAACAATCATCTACATCATATCTTTCCGCATAAAGGATCCTGGCGCGGTCGCCATTTTTTGTAGAGGCCCTTTGGTCACTACCATAAGGGGGTCTCTTGGATGCCAGGCCCGGAAATCCATATATGCGGAATGATCATCTATCTTGGAACACTTAAGTTCCTCTGAACTATCTCTTAAGCTACAATCCTTAAGTCCACTAGCCAACTGCTCTGTATTCTCAGTATTTAATGAACCAGCCAGAAAGGTTTGCCTCGGCCTGGTTGTGCTTACCTGAGCCATTAAAAAAGAATCTATTTAGACTCAGGAATTTTGTTACTGAGAACGAACCAGAAAATGCATTTGAGCTTCTAGTGGAAGAACTCCATGGACGATATCAACCCCAGAGGATTGAACGGATGACTGACTTATTACGTCAGGAAAAGATGGGAAATCTACTTTCATCTGAATTTTACGACAGACTTATTTCAAAATCCATCGGGCTTGATATATCTGAGAAGGTTATAAATAGTATATTTGTAGCAGAATTGCCTGCTAGACTAAGAGCCACCTTGGATGTCTATGATATATTGGAACTAGAGTGGCCAAAGAAGCTCAAAGGGTTGGACAAAGTGTATCGTCAGAAGGAACCTAAGGTGTATGCAGTAACCGCAGATTCACGCCTGGAGCAGCAACGCAGACATCTCTCAGAGAGACTCCTGACCTTAGAGAATGAATTAAGTACCCTCCGCAGGGATGTGGGTTGGATAAAAAACAATAAGGAAAGTTCCAACAGAAGTAAGGTAAATTCTCGGAGTCAGCGCTCAAATTCCAAGCATTGGAGAGGCGAATCGTGTGAGAGTGTACAAGGACCACGCGAGTGGTGCATATCGCATCGCAAATACGCCGAGTTTGGAAAATGTCAGGAGGGGGGATGCACGTTTCCAAAGTTGGGTGGTTCCCGATGGAAAGGAAGTAGTCTTCCTGTAGCCTGGTCGAAGCTGCCGGAAAACTAATAGAGCCCCCGCTAATAGGAGCCGTAGGGTTGGGTTGCGCATGCAAGGCTCCAAGGTATGCATATTCGTGGCATACTAAAATCATCGAAGTTAGGTTCGAAAGCTTCGATGGAAGAGACGCGTGGTACTACAGTCCTTAAATCTGTTAGATTTCGGCTGGCAGGTAATCTTAAAGAGGTTGCTGGTTATAGCAACAATAAGTTTGTTATAACTGATGAACTTAGCAGCCTAATTTGCTTAATAAACACGGGTGCAGAGGTGAGCATAGTTCGTTCCGATATGGTGGAAATAGATAGCCCTACAATCGTTTATCAACTATGGGCCGCTAATGGAACTCCAATTGACGTTAAGGGAGTTAAAGAAATGTCGGTGACATTGGGGCAGATATCTCCATTTACGTGAAATTTTCTGGTCACTGATATAAAGTATAACATCATTGGGATGGATTTATTTATCCATTTTAATCGCGCTTTAGATCCCTAATCTAGGACCGTTGGACAAAGCACTGGGATAGTGACTTATGCTGAGACTGGAACCTCAGTAGTTAGGTCAGTGAGACTACCCAGACCCGTCGTCGCCGATGACTTGGCGGATGTCATCGAGAAACACCTGGCCGTATTTCTGCCATTCAATGCTAAGCGCAAGGGTTTAAAGACAGGCATAGAACACCAAATCGAGTTGGTGGAGCCACTACCTTGTTCGCCCAAGTCTCAATCGTTAGCACAACACAAGCAGCAGGTTGCTATTGAAGAATTTAAGCGGTTGAGAGAAGAAGGAATTTGTAGGCGTTCAAATTCCAACTTTGCATCTCCAATAATGGTTGTTCCCAAACCTGAACCAAGTCAATGGAGGGTTTGTGGTAACTATCGTCTATTGAATTCGGTAACGAAAGGTGATTCGTATCCTCTACCAAACCAGAGTACTTTGCTCAGGGATATAATGGGGTATGAGGTTTATACTACGTTAGATCTGCAGAAAGCGTACTATCAAGTACCTGTTGATGCAGAATCTACACCGCTCACCAGAGTTGGATTTCCTGGACGTGGATCGCATTAATTCTTATGTATGCCTTTTGGGCTGAAGAATGCAAGTCAGACATTCCAGCATCTGACGGAGGAAGTTCTTCAAGACTGTTCATTTGCTAGAGTGTATATAGATGACATCATTATATATAGTCAATCTAGGGAGGAACACCGGGAACATTTGGACATCGTTTTGTCTAAGCTGGAACATTATGGATTGGTAGTGAAACCAGAAAAGAGCAGGATTGGTTGCTCTACAGTAAAATATCTTGAACACACCAATTCCAAGGATGGAATCAAACCCTTGGAAGACAAGGAACAAGCAATCAAGGATGTGCCAGAACCCAGAACTGTTTGCCAGTTGCGTAGATTTTTGGGCATGATTAGCTACTATCGTCGGTTCATACCAGGTTTAGCTGGAATTTTGGGGTCGCTAACTCGACATTTAGTTCGTGAACGGAGCGCGATGAAGAAGTCATGGCCTATTCATTTTAACCAAGATGACAAGGAGAAATTCCATAGGGCCAATTATCTGTTAAGCCAAATTACCACACTATCACCTGTGAGTTGAACGATGCCCTTTGAGCTGGTCACAGTTGCTGCCGATATAGTCATAGGAGCAGTGTTACATCAACGGGATAATGGTATAGTCAAGCCGATTGGATTCTATAGTCGGAAACTCCAAGATCGCGAGAAGCGATATGATACGCTTGGAAAGGAGCTACTAGCAGTTTATTCTGCAGTGTTGCATTTTGAGCACTCCCTATATGGACATCAGTTTATGATAATAACTGATCATAAACCGTTGTTGAGTATCCTTGGGAAAGCAAATAGGCTAAATTATTCTCGGCGGGTGAATTCATAAATAACCCGACTCGCAGAATTTGATTTTACCATTAGTCATATCTCAGGAAAAGATAATGTGGTGGCAGATACTCTCAGTAGACCAGACGTATGAAATGAAGATATGATTCTTTCAGAGTCACTCGTATGCTCTATTGTATCTTCTAATGATTTTGTCCAGCAATTGATGGAAGCACAAGGTCTTGATCCTTTAGTAGCCGTGTTGGAAAAGAATCCTACATATACACGCAGGAAGATTGGAGATAAGTGGTTACTATGTGAAATCTCCAGGAGCCAACCTAGACCTTATGTACCGTAAGAATTAAAGTATAAGGTAATTCAGCAGCTATATGAATTCAGTCATCCTTCCATTAAGCAACTATCAGGATGGTCACTGATAGATATGTTTGACCTTAGATGTCGAAAGACATAAGAGCCTGGGTAAGGACATATGCCCGGTGTCAAACTTGTAAAGTTTGGCGTCATACCAAAACTGAAATTGAAACGATTGGTATACCAGCGGGTAGTTTGATGCATGTTCATATTGATATAGTAGAAATGCTTGACATTTCTGGTCAAAAGTATTTACTCACGATGATCGATCGGTTCAGTCGTCAGTTTGAGGTAGCAATCCTGAAGGACATGACAGCTCAAAAGGTCTTACTTATGTTCTTGCATAATTGGGTGTCGCGATATGGTGTACCGGTAAGGGTAACTTCTGATCAAGGTAGTCAGTTTATGTCTGAACTGTGTATCAGATCATTGAATACAATGGGGATAGAAGTAAGACACACATGTGCTTATAATCCCAGAGCTAATGGGTTGGTTGGGAGATTGCACAGGGAGCTGAAGACTGCATTACGCTGCACCGGTGGATCCAGTTGGATACATGATTTGCCCATAGTTTTGTTGGCAATGCAAAACAGATACAGAGTTCAGTTAGGAACATCCATAGCAGAACTTGTTCATGGAGAGCCATTGAGGTTACCTGGAGAATGTGTAACACTGGATCGCTGCATTCCACAGTTTATTTGGACGGAGGAGGAGACTGAGGAACAGGATTCACCGAAGTATCCAGAAGTTGAGGCGAGATGTGACTCAGATATTGGTGAGAAAAACGAAGAGTCGAATAAATATGGAAAAGAAGTAAAGATTAAAAACAAGACAACTGAGAATAAAGAACAATGCAATATGAATATGAAATCTGATGAAGTACCAGCACAACTTGTTGAGACTCGTTCTGGAAGGGTTAACAAGAAACCGAAGAATGAAGACTACATCATGTATGGTTAATCATCTTAAACATGAGGGTGTATGTAGAGGTTAATTGAATTTTTGACATCAATTAAATCCTCACATAAAAATAAATCAATTTATTTTTGGACATTTGATGTTATCGCTGGTTTCGTAAAACAATATTGTAATTTTTGAAAAATATTGTAATTTTTTTGGAAGTTCTTTTGTTCATATTGTCGAAGTTTTTGACTTGTCTTGTAGAAGGAAATGTTAGAGTTTTGATCTGAGTTGCTGAATTGCACAAGCGGGACACTGCGTGGTTCCATCTCCAACTCTTTGCTAATAAATCGTTGTAATCTTCTTGTCGATTGTTTCTTTTAATTATCAACGAAAAGAACCACAAATTTGCTTTGAGTGTTTAACGTAAATATTTGTTTTAAGGTCTCAATCATTCTGGTTTAGTAACCTGTGGATATCAGCGTATCCTGGTAAGATTACTTATTTAATATAATATATAAATTACAAGTAATTTAATAATATTATGGCTGGTTTATTAAATACTGAGGATACAGAGCAGTTGGCTAGTGGACTTAAGGATTGTAGCTTAAGAGATAGTTCAGAGGAACTTAAGTGTTCCAAGATAGATGATCATTCCGCATATATGGATATTCCGGGCCTGGCATCCAAGAGACCCCCTTATGGTAGTGACCTAAGGGCCTCTACATCGAGGCGCAAAAGTAAATAAAAAATGTGTATTTGTTTTACTAAATGGACGCGCCGTAAATGCCTCAGCTTCAAGTTAATGCCTTTTGACGTTACAAAGTTAGTTAGGAGCCATTGATGGCTGAGTTAATTGTGTTGGGGCCCTTATTAGGGCCGGTATTGCATTTTCCGGCAAATGCCGAGAAATTCAGTTAATGTATCAGTGTCTAGAAGTACTCCTAGACACTTGAGACAACCTCTGGTTGAAATGGGTTTATGTTCCTTTTGTTGTGACGTTGACATCCGTGGTCAGTGAGTGCCTGAGTAATCTTGTTTGAGTTCAACAATAATTGGCTCACTGATGGGATCAACTATAGATGTTTCTCCGTCTCACGAATTGAACAGCAGCAAGTTTGGCGTGACTGATATTGATAATGTTTGTGGAGCAAGCCCAAAAGTCAGCGTAGGTGACGATAGCAGACAGCACGCACACGTAACGCACAGCAGAATGCAGACGCGACAACTGACTTGCATGGTAAATTCACCGTGCTTAAATAGCCTTGATTCGTCAACTCGTGCGCCATTGGTGAACGGCAAATTTCGCTTGTTACTCATTGGTGCCGCGTTAATTGAATTGTATTTAATTTACGCAATATGCCTGCGAATAATTTTGAGTCTTTACATCACTTTCCTCTATGAAAAAAGAAAAGAAGAAACATTCCTCTCGGCGAGGCTTGATAAGAAATGCATGACAGAGTTTGAACCAAGTTAAGCAACTTGTTATAATTCTGCCTATAGCTATAAAAATTTCCCGTAAATGCTGGTCTGAAGTATGTTTGTTGGTTGCTTCAACAATGATATGATGCCAAATATCCACTAGGAAATGCTACTCAAATTGTTAGCTGTAGTGGCCAGTCATACCACATGAGGCAAAATAAGGCAGTGAAAGTTTTGGGAGCCGCATCGTGAGGATGTCAAGGTAGATTGCCAGTGAAGTCGCCTGGTTTTAGTTAAAACCTGGGCAGGCTGGATCGTCGTAAATGTGTTTGTATACGACAAAAGTTGCTAGTGTGTGCTCGACGTTGTGGTCATGATATTTGTATAGTGGTCACTGTGCAACTGATGAAGTTGAGATATGCATTGAAAGTGGTCTGTACCATAATATGAATTTGTAACTACTTAGTGTTGCTATATAAATGCGTTAGCTCTAAGTAGCTGGTCATACCAAAATAGGCAGTGTAAGCTCAGGTGTGAGCCATACGTTATAATGTATAAATATCTACATTAAAATCAAAAGGTAACTTCATAAAAAATTGTGTACACGAACATTGCCGCAGAGATAGTATTATACGAAAGAACTGTTCAAAAATGCTACACCATTGTTAGTTAAGAACAGCTGGTTATACCACGTGAGACAAGTGATTGTGAAAGAAATAAAAATGAATCATGTGGATTGATAGGTTACACTGCGTGACATATGGCGCAAGTGGTGCTCCTAATGTCAAAAGTTCTGATAAGTATAACAACCAAAAATTAATGTTAAAAAATCAGTTACGCGTTATGCAAAGCAAGCTATTGCTAGGTTGAGATTGTAAGCAGATGGAGCCTGAGACATGTATAGAGGGTTGAATGCTCACAGGATAAGGCGGTTCGATAAACGGTTTCAAACTATCTATGCTTACTGATGTCAGTGTCGCACTTTTCATGAAAATGAAGTATTTTGGCTTTCTTAGCAAAATCGGGTAAGGACCGTGATACTTTGGTTATAGTGGTGCAACAGCAGTGTCATTGCCAACGAGTTCTCTCTTGCAGCGGTGGAGCTGCTGGTGATCAAAGACTGGACGAGGCCTATATCTCGGCTGCTGTTCAGACATGTTACGAAAATGAAGTCGGAAGCGGGTAGCTTCGTCTTGAGTGTCATCATGTGCGGGTAGTACACGTGGGAGCAGACTAGGCAGACGTACATCCATGCAATACAAGAGTTGTGACGCAGGCTTTTTAATGGATTCACGAGTGTCGGAACGCCTGGCAAGTAGAACTATAGGTATTGCATCGAACCAGTTGCTACTAATGGACGAAAATGCTATTGCAGCTTTGAGTTCCCTATGAATTCTCTCTATCATACCATTGGAATTTGGATGGTAGGCAGTCGTCTGGCGTAAGGTGCATCCCCTTAACCGCAGTGTGGTTTTGAAAGGATCCGATGAGAAGCAAGAGCTTCTGTCAGTGATGATCTCATTGGGAATCCCATAATTGGATATACATGCAGAGATATAGCCATTAGTTACTTCGTCTGCAGAAATGGTGCCAAGAGGTAATGCCACAAGCCATCGTGTAAATCTATCAATCATAGAAAGAAGGTACCTGAAACCATGAACCTTTGTCATATAAACTATGTCGATGTGGACCATGGCTAGGCGAGAAGTAGTTTGGAAATTTTACAACTTAGAACGAGTGTGCGTTTAATCTTGTTTTTCTGGAAAATGAGACACTCGGAGACTCATTGTTTAGCGTTCTGCCTGAGCCTGTGATCCCAAGAACGATCTGTAAGAAGTCGGACAGTCGCCTTGCTTCCTGGGTGAGAAATTGAGTGAATTGAGTCGAAGACTTTACTCTGAAGGCTGGTCGGATTAACGGGCTTGTTGGGCTGCGAACCCGTGAAGTAAACATTTGGTAAGCATTCCCAGAGACGGCATATGATATTGGTGTGGTGAAGGGCTTCTGATCTGTGAATGTGAATGTCACTGCGCTGTTCCATTCGCAGGAGGAATGGCGTTTGTGCGGGTTCGCTGAGATGTCTGGAGTTGACAGTGAATGGCGACGGCGAAGGTGGTTGTAGCGAGACCTCTGGCCTGGAAAGGGCGTTTGCACTAAAGTTTTGTTCGCAATTGACATGAAAGATGTCAAATTGCCATTCGCTTAAACGTGAAAGTTGTCTATCCACTGTAGAAGGGTACGTGGCGATAGTTGAAGTCGCGTTTCTAAGTGCGCCAATAATGGTGCATGATCTGTGGAAGCAACAAATCTGCTGCTGCAAATGATGCCGATAAAATGGCGCACTGCTTCGTGGATGGCGAGGAGTTCTCGACCAAAAGTGTCGTATCTCGTTTCTAGAGTTTGGAGTGTACGCGAGTATAAACAGATAGGCTTCTGAATTCCGTTGATCTCTTGTTCCAAAGTGGCTCCAATAGCAAATTCCGAAGCATCTGTCGTGAGTAGAAATGATCGTTGAAAATCTGGATGCGTTAGCACTGTGGCATTTGATAACTAGTTGATGGCGAGTCGAAGTAATTCCTTATCTTCCGTTGACCAAGTAATGATGGAATTCTTGCTAAGTCCTTTACGATTCCGCAGCTGTCTGCACAATGGATAAAGTTGTCTTTAAATGCCGGGAAGGAACTTGCGATAGGAGTTTTGGACTCCCAAAGTTTTCTGCACCTCGCTAACAGTCTTTGGTGTCATTATATTCCACATTGAATTCGCCTTTGAAGGAAAGGTTGAATACCTTTTGGTGTGATACGTTGCCCTAAGAAGTCTACGGCAGTAGTTGCAATCTGCGTCTTGTCACAGTTGATCTTGAGTCCGTGGTTGGATAAATGTGAGAGGACATTTCATAAATGCGTGGCATGAGAATCTAAGTCTGGACTGAATACCATTATGTCATCGAGATATGATATTCAGGAAGCGGCGTCTTCGCGAATGGCGTTGTCCATGAATCTTTGAAATGTCTGTGTAGCACACTTAAGTCCAAAAGACATGTAAAGATATTCCAAAAGGCCAAAAATAGTGAGGATCGCAGTCTTTTCAATATGTATTTCATGAATTGACAGACTGGTCCCTCCAGATTCCAAAGACAACGAATATACTAAAGCAATTAGCGAGACAATTAATATACATGCAAGCATGTATTAGGTGTTGCGAACCTAGTAAAAAATTAGTTCAATTGTGACTAGAAGGATAAATACAACTACCAGGTTATAAGTATGTATTAGGTGTTGCAAACCTAGTAGCACGAAACCAGTGTGCACGAGATTATACTTTCCGTTCATGCTGTCTTTGGTTTATCCTTCTGGTCATAATTGATATAATTTGCAGCACATAATACATACTTATATACTAGACAAATAATTGACACGATTATCAAAAGGGAAAGACAACAGAATCAGACATATTTCGGACCAGAAGAGAAAACAGTCTACCTGAACGTCCCATTTAAAGGCGATGCCGTTTCTTGAATAGCACAAAGGATAGTCAAAGTGGCTTTTACAAGGAAATTTATTGCAGCTAATCTACGAATGTTATTTGAGGTAACACACCTCCTTTAACCAGCAATCAAAGAGTAGCAGCATTTAATATCGACATGAAATATCTTTTACAAATATACATGCGCAAGATGTCGATTAACTTACGTAAGTCGATCGATGGGAAGGATAATTACTCAAATGAGAGAATATTGCAACGTAAATGTCTGCTAATATTAGATGGTAAATACACGTCTGAAACTACGTAATACATCTCTGAAACCACACACATAGCATTAATGCAATTATTGAATGCAATTTTAAGAGATATTGTGGTTATTATAAGAGTATTTGATGGGTAGCTGTTTATTTTGCGAAGCCATGCCATTCCTACATATGCCTGGTAGCGGTCGTCGGAGAAGATTAGTTTAGTGGACAGTGCTCATGATTAATATCAGACCTCTTTTCAATGGCTGATGTGAGAAGGCTAAGTCGAATTATCATACGTGTATTGTAAACAATGTTGCAAGGTAAATTAAGATTCAATATTAGTCAAAATTGAACGTGCTCTAGACGGCAACAAAATAAAATATTGTCAACACAAGTTTATATCTAGGCGCAAAAGCAAAGTCATAATAAGCTCAATAAATAAATCTAGAATGTCTTAGCAGAAATGTTAGTTTTCGTATAAATGATTGAAAAACACACAGAATACAGATCCAGAATGTCTTGTATAGTGTAGAATAGGTAATGAATTGCCTTTCTACACTATACAATTCTTAGTTGATACTGACATATGTAAGTAATTTATGGGTCAGGTGTTTATATCAAGACCGCAACCTTGATTATAAAAATTGTTATTACCACCCGCGCAAACAATGTTCGTTTAAGTCTTAGATGAACTGTTAGTTTTCGGAAAAATGATTAAGAAACACACGAAATATAAATCCAGAATGTCTTAGCTGAACTGTTATTTTTCAGATAAATGATTGAGAAACACATAAAATATAAATCCAGGCTCCGAGCGTTAAATGACATAAATGCACTGCATGTTACCGGCATATTACGCGCGGGTGTCCAATATTATTAAACGAAATCCTATGTAGCGACACAAATAAATTGCCGACATATTGCGTAAATTAAATTTAATTCGATTTACGCTGCACCAATGTGAAAAAAGCGAAACTTGCCGTTAACCAATAATGTGCAATTAGCCATAGTTACATGGCCATTTAAGCACGGTGAATTTACCATATAATTCAGTTGTCGCGATTGCCTTCTGCTGAACGTATTTCCGACATACTGTCTGTCACCTTTCACATACGCTGATTTTTGGCCTTACTTTACCAACATTGGCAATATCTGCCACGCCAATCTTGTTGCTGTACAGCTAGAGAGACGAGCCAATTACTGCAAAACTACAACGAAGTTACTCAGCGAGATTCCGACGCCACAACAGAAGGAACAACAAACTAAGTCAACCCGAGCAGGTCTCAAGAGTCAAGGAGTACTTCTGGACAAAATCACACTTACGAACCTTCTCGGCATTTGCCAGAGAACGTAAGACCAGCCCTATTACGGCCCCCCAACAGTACTAACTCTTTATTTTATAACACTCTAACCGAGTTTGTAACGTCGTACAGCATTTACTTGAAGCTGGGGCGTTTACACCTATTAATTACAAATAAATTTGCAGATCAAGAAATCTTAATTAAAACTGCTTGAAACTATCGGAGATTGTTTCTTAGAAAATGATTGTCTAAAACCAGAATTCGTATCTGTGACCCCAAGAAAAACCGGATCTGATGAAATTGATATTCGTTGGGTTGTAACTCGGAGCCGCGCGTTACACAATATCAGAAAGGCATTAGCCTCATACGGAGCCTTATGTATGAACAAATTGCAGCCGGGTTTCCGCAATTAAACGCAGCATGATCAGGCATTGAGCTTGAACTGATGTTGATGCACGCAATTGATTGGTCGTTCTCTTATTTCACAATCTATACATGTTTACATTTTTCTATTTGGTTTGGCTTTTCAACTTATATGTAAGGAGATATTTATTTTTAGTTAATTTAGTAGAACATGAGAAAGAAATGGTTCTTGTATCTGATATAATGTCTTTTCATTTTTGCACGATAAATTTATTAAGGCTTGCATTACAAAGGATTATTAATATTACTACTACTTATTATAATAAATATTACATTAATAATAATACAAACACTACTATTATTACTAATTAAAATAATAATGATAATATAATAATTCTCCTCTTGACAGAATTCTACTTAACATATGAGCCCATAAAAAATGAGGCACTCCACCATAAATTTGGTCATCAATTTGCCAAATTTAAAAATTACGCACAGCCATAGACTCAATTGAACTATTTAAATCTCCAATATTGCATTTTTAATTGTGACAATAATGAAACAATACTTTACTCAATATATGATATTATAAAATTGAAGTTGCATGCATAACAGCCGTATTATTTAAAAAGATTTGTTTTCCATTTGATAGAATTGCTATCTTTAGACCTAGCAGAATTTTCACAAGATGTTGAGATTTTACACTTTATTTAGGCAGGAAATCGTCACGTCATTCTTTGTAGCAGAAATTGTAATGTGATTTAATGAGTCGTCATATCTGCAAACAAAAACCGTCTTGAAATTGGCTTAAAATTAAATTTTTCTAAATTCATCTGCCACTTCATAATAGAACACACAATGTTAAGACGAGGTGCGTTAAAATTATTTTATATCAGAGAAAATTTCGTATGCCACCGATGACTTGCATGTAAGCTTGCATGTAAGCTTGCGCATAAATTAATACCAGTGCTTTTTAAATCTTTCGTCGCCTTATTCAGGCGTTTGCCAAGGATACGTAATTTGCCTTATATAGTTAATATTTATCATCGGGGAATTTTTTTGAAGTCTGTGTAACGCGGTGGAACAAAATTTTATCTGTCCCAACTATTTATGTCATCTGATTCCAAACTTAACAATCCATATTTCTGACCAATCCTCTAAATTGGCAAAACATTCGTCAAACATTTAGACTTGTCGTTTCGATATGAAACTCCTTATAGTCGGCTTGGACATTTACGACCCCTTTTCCAAACGTATCACCTAAGAAATAACACAGTTACTGGAAAGTAAATGAACACTAATAATATGATTATCGTCATCATCGGTAAACTGCTGATACCTGAATTCAAGTTATCCAACCACAATGATTGTAGAGTCATGAAAAATAACATTTCTGTGAATAATAGATGATTTAAAAAATTTTACACTTTTCAATTATGGCGAAAATTTAAAAAAAACCACACCAGCACGTGCAGGTTACAAAACGTTTTGCTTTATCATGCGACTTCTTAAATTTATGTCTTTGGGACTTATCTGAAGTCTGCAAATTTGATTCAAATAATAGCATATATTTTATTCGAATATACGATTATTTTATCATCAATCATGCAAGTGCACAATTATTCCTCAACACTTCACTTAATTTGTAACATCTGACTTTCATTGCTTCAAAACACTTTTCCGGATATGTTTAATTATGTGAACTACAGAAATAGTAATAACAGTATGTCAAAATTTAACAGCCGTTTCATTAACAAAAGAGTAGACATTAAACTTCTTTTGGGAACTTAATAGATAATACTTAAATGTTGAATCTTTATGCGCAGTGCAGTCCTTCTTGTTGTGGATTTTACCGCATTTTTCTTGTACGGAACAATTGATAGCACTCTTAGGTCGGTAAAATCTTGAATGGTGTACATTTTCAGGTGATCTGATTATTGGCCTTGATTGAGGTGTTCTCAGTTGTCCCTTTTTAAGCTTTCCATCAGCTGATTGTATGAAAATGACGATGGAACAAGATTTTCCGCTCCCCTTTTTCCAAATTTTTGAGACCTAATTTCCAGTTCCATCTTCAGGATTGACACAATACGCACAGGAATAAGATACAATTTGTGGCAAATGTGGTATCCTCATTCTAGGCTGATATATTTATATTTGTTTTAATTCTAAAAATTCTTTTTACTATCTTCCTAATATCTGGTCTCCATACCTAGTCGCTAATACTCAAATGTATACAAAACTTATCCCTGTACCCCTCCCGCACACAACGACCTATAAACACATATGTTTATTCTACTAAAGTAACATCTATCGAATAACTATAAGCAAACATTATATATTGACATGCATGCCTATCCATGATGCCCATATTTTTTAATTGTTGTTCCGGACGCATAGGAAGATCAACAAAATTTTGATTACATTATTGCAGTAATCCTCAAATACCCCAGTTTATGTAATCCCATCCTGTTTGCAATAGGTTATGGACAGAGAAAAGTTAATAAAACTGTTGAAAGTATATATATTATTATTCTATCGTTAGGACAAGACCGAATACGGAACCTGCACTAACGAAACATCTCTCAACCAAATACAGAAGCAGAAGTCGACCGACGGAGTTCTTTGTCGTGATATTGAATTTCTGTAGTATAGTATTGACTAGGATGGAGTCAACTAGATTGAAGATTGTGTTTCGTTCAGAATTCACTGGCTTATGTTGAATGAGGTTATGACTGATGGTAGTCGAGGTGGAATCGATGTCCAAAGTAAACCGTCGGGTGGTCTCGCAGACTTTTGATTTTCCGGTTGTTCGCTGAACAAGAAGAAAATAGATTAGTTGAGCAAAACGTGGTAAAGTAACCACTATATAAATGTGATAGAATGAAGATTGAGAATAAAAGTGGTATTATGGAGTCAAGAGTAAGATATTTAAAACAAGGGGGAAAAGTAGAAATTAGATGTAAGCCAGACGGTTTTCGCCCTCCGAAACTATTAAGGAGAATAGCCTGGGGGTAAAAGAAATGTTATGATTTATGAAGAAACCAATTTTGCATTCAATCGGTCGTCTTACATAGAATTTTTTTAAATTTACTTGTGGGCCGCCTTTTTATGTTCGTGCTTGGGTGGTAGCGTTATTTCCGTGGGAAGAGCGTTGAAGACACTAGTGGCTTTAGAAAAGAGATAGATTTTGTTAAATATAACGGGAGTATGGTTATATTGGATTGAAGAGTTGTCAGAACGTCTGGCGTAGTGTTGACTTGGGTGAGCAAAGTTGGACAGTGATATGCAAGTTGTTATCTTATGAATAAAATAAATGACTCGAAGGAGACGGGTAAACAAAAGCGGTAGAAGGTTTTCCAGAAGTAGGCGTTCCCGATGATTTTGGCTGTGAAGGAAGACTCAATTTAGAAATCTGGAGGAGATATGTTCGACGGCGTACGAGGAGGCGAGATTGAGAGGACAGTAGAATTCGCTAGCGTATGAAATGAGGGGTAGAACACAGACCTTAAAGAGCGTGAGTTGGTGAGTGGGATTGTTGGTCTTGAAGCAGATCAAACGGGCACATTTGAAGAATTTGGAAGTAGTGTATCCTGTGGGGTTACTGAATACTATGACGATGTCATCCGCATGTTTAAACAGCTTGAAAAGGTTGTCCTCAACCTGTATCTGCGCGAGTGTAAGGTTGAAAAGAATAGGACCAAGTACGGAGCCCTGGGGAACTCCAGACCGGATAAAGGCTGGCATTAAGTGACTATTTATGACTTTTACAGTCGCAGATCGATTTCGAAGATAGTAACTGATAAGATTGAGGACATTCCCGCAGATGCCGCTTCTCAATAAGGCGGATTCAATTGCATAAAAATGACAAAAATTCAAAATCCTTGGATACATCCAGGAAGAGGAGAGTTCATTCATGACCTCTGGAGAAGGAGGAGTATCAGTCACTAAGGACACTAACTAAGTTGATGTAAGATTAACAGCCATTCAGGAAGCTCTGTTGATTGTCGAGGGGATAGAATTTATCCTGAGACTTAATGAAGAGGTAGATTAGGTTGTATAAGACTCTGTAGAAGATTATAGTGAAAGAAGGGACGATAGTAATGAGACGGAGAACTTTGAATGAGGAGATCGAAAACGTGTCATTTTTGGATAAGAGAGATCGTCGAATTAATTCATTCCGGAGTAAGATGGGCAGATTCGAGGCATCGGTTGATAAAACCAGCAACCAGAGAGAAGAGTTTTCAGCCAAGAATGGCAATCATGCTGACCAAGACACCTTATTTATCGAATCGGTGTCTAAAAAAGCAAGAATTGATTTAGTATTTTATCCGCGAAGAGTCGAAACAGTGGGAGATTTTTAGAAGTTAGATTTTTCCAGTTTACCATAAGGAGGTTAAGGTCGCCCACAACGACGTAAGGATCAGAGTGCTGAGAGAAAAAAGTGGACAAAAGTTGAGCCCCGCGAGTGTCGTCGATGATTGAGAAGTTGGGGTGTCTGTAGACAACACAGGTAGATATACTTTGAAATATTCTAATCCTAGAGAGTTCAATGTAGCCAAACGTTTGGGGTTGAGAGAGGATCGGACATAGATAGCCATTCCGCCCCCACGACTGTCAGTTCTGTAAGTACGAAAGAAAATGTAACCATGGATTAGGAAAACGTCATCGTAGTATATGAACAGGGACAGCCATGTTTCAACAAGACAGTGTATGTCTAGCTCGTTAGAGGATAGGAATGCCCGCAGTTGATTGATTTTGTGCGTACGTGATCTACAACCGATAAGGATTTCTGAGAGTTATCTGTAGGAAGGATGGTTAGACCGGGGAGGAGAAGCGTGTGAGTGATTTCCGGTGGCCGTCGGAGCGAGATCGAAGGCTGATACGGGTGACTGACCGCTAGTTGAGTAGGATGGAGTGGTCAGCGTCGATCTGGATCTCCTTTGTTCTACTTTTTCTCGGGTGGTTGAGGTAATTAGAGAATGTGAAAGCAAGAAGGAGGCGAGATATCTGGGCTCGATAGGACGCTCTGGAGCGGCGTTGGTGGGGTGCGAGCAGACAGGATCTGATCAGGGGCTGAAACGCAACTGTCCTGTGTGGGGTCGATGTGGTTGTCGGAAGAGGGAGTTGAATTTGATGGGGCTGAGTCGATATCCCGCGTGGCCTTGAACGTCTTACGAATTTTCGGTTTCTGGAACTCAGCGCCGGTCGTGAAAGTGACAAGATGAGATAAGGGAAACGATACGCTATTTGGGGACTTTACGCGGCGTGGTCGCCACGACGACACAGTAAAGCTTGGGACGGTGGGTGGGGGGACTGTCGTGGAGTATGGGCTATAGGTGAAAGGAAGCCCTCAAACCGGGAGGAGGTCAGCAGGAGGGGTCTAGAAGAAGAGGCATGGCCGAGGATGCCGCCGTAAAGTGAGCGGCTTTTCTTTGGATTGCTTCAGCCTGGAAAGGCGTGACTAGCTGCAGGAGGGAGACTGGATAGAATTTCCACTGATGCTTTGCCAGATGGATGGCCCATTGAATGGTAGACTTCGAAGATCTTGTGACGGAGTTTTTCAGTTATAAACGGCCGAGGTCCCACGCCAGTTATTTCACACTGCAGCAGAATTCCATCATAATCAAATTTTTTGGGCTATTGACATCAAATGTCGGATATGATGGATCATTTTGCTGAGCTGCGTGCAATTCCTGCGTGCTTATTGAGGCGCAAAGAAGTGCAGGACGGCTTTGGGAGTCTGCGACCACATTTTCTGATCCATTTACACGAGTGACATCATATTCATACTCGTGTATTCGTGTAAGTTGTGAGTTGACACGTCGTGAATATAAATACACTTTCTTTCCTCTGAGCATCGGAAGTAGAGGAAGATAGTCTGTGTAGATCTTGAACTTTCGGCTATCCAGCTAGGTGTGGAAGTGTAGGATCGTCCGGTAGATTGCGAGTAACTCTTTTCCTAATGTATCATATCGCGTCTCGCGAGGTTGTAGTTTTTGCGAATAGAAAGCGATAGGTTGGTGTATTCCATTGATGGATTGTTGAAGTACTGCGCCTATGGCGACGTCGGATGCGTCAGTTATCAATTCAAAAGGTTGAGACCAATCCGGGGAATGTAGCATGGTCGCTTTGCATAGGGCCCTTTTGGCATCCTCGTAAGCCTGCATGTCGACCACGTTGAGCTGAATCGGTTGTGATTTCTTGACAAAACGGCTTTCTGGCACGAGATATTTGTGAAGAGATGCCAGAGTCTTGGCAAGGCAGGGTACAAATCGAGAAAAGTAGCTCATCTTGCCCAAGAATCTTCGTAATGCCCGAACGGTAGTTGGAGGCTGTAGGTCTTGAAAAGCATGAACCTTAGTAGGTATAGGTGTTACGACTTCTTCGGAAATTTGATGACCGAGGAATTCAATTGATTTCTGTGCAAAGACGCATTTGTTGCCATGATGTCGGAGGACATAGTCAGCTAGACGTGTGAGCATGATCTCAATATGGTGTATATGTTCGGACATTGAGTGGGAAAATACCAGGATGTCGTCTAGGTATGGAATTACAAATGATAGACCATCAAGTATTTCGTCGATAACGCGTTTCTGTTTCACTCTTTGGTGCTACTACCACAGGCAACGCAAAAGGTGAGCTGGATCGTGTACAGATGCTTGGTTGACGTAGCATGGGAAATCCTTGCTCGGCGGCCTTATGTTTGTGTGGTGTCAATAGACGTGCTCTTGGAGGATGAGGAAGTGGTTTTGACAAGATGATACAATGGGCTGTAATGGCACGCTTCCTCTTGAGATCGGGCATGAAGGAGATAGGTTTGAAAATTTCTTCATGACGTTTCAGAACATCGTCCAGTTGCGCTACATGTGGGGCTGGAGGAATTAGCTGTATATATGAGACTGCTTCGGCGCGAGTCGTATGTTTTAGCGCTAATGTGAGCAACTGATTGTCTGCAGTGCGTATCTCTCGTGTTCTTGGACGAATGGTCAGGTCGAAGTGTTCGAGAACGTCACGTCCAATAATGTTTCTTGTCATTTTGGCGACGATGAAAGGATAATTGAAACATCTTTTTTGAGTTGGAGAACGAGATTGTGTGTACTCGTACCCCAAACGTCGCTATGTTGGAGCTATTGGCGCAGGTCAGACTGCTCGTGTCGACTGGGTGGGTGGGTTTGAAATAATTTTGGCGTAGTAAGCTTATATCTGATCCAGTGTTTATGAGAAATAATTCGCCAAATGTTGCGTCATGGATGAGAAAAGATGTTGATAGTGGCAACTGACGATGATACTGGTTGCTGGCATTTGGGCGTTTGAAGCATGACTTGACTGGAGCCGTCGCTGTAAATACAATAGTTTGATTGCGTTCTACCGAGAAAGCATGTTGAATTCCAAGGCTTTCTGCTCCATCTACCTAAATAGCTCAGAAGGCGTGCGGCTACCTAGGGACATCTGGCTCATTAATTCTGTAAGCCTGTCTTCTCAAACTGGTGTCAAACGCTGCTTGAAGGCGCGTTGCAGGCTCTGCCATGTCTGCGCACATGTGCCCTCAGTCTATTGATGCAGAATATCTTTGAGTCCGCGTCTGAAATAAATTTGGATCGTCTACCAAGCCCTCAAAAATATTGAGCCGTCGTCAGTTATATTGGACACCTTGGCCAATAAAGTAACATCGTCGACTCACTCGTCAAGGTAGTCTGGATCGAATTGGTATATTTTATACTGTGTTCATTTGTTGGTGCGGCCTGTTGCTGGGCTCACCACCGGGCTTCCAGCATTTCCTGAACTGAACGTCATCTTATGTGTATGAGTACTGTCGAGAATAGATGGCAGTGTAACATCGTCCTCACCCGTCATCGTGCGGCTGTCTTCGAGCTCTGTAATCTCAAGAGGGTGTTTTTCTGTGATATGTGTCTTAGAATTTACTTTCCTTCGTGGCATTCATCTAAAGTGCTTGAATTTCTCAAAATCTAGATGTTTATTCATTCTTTGCTGGCTGTGAGTTCGACGAACCGAGACTTATTTATGTAGGGACTTTTGCAAGATTAATTGCTCCCCTACATTGGATTGGTAGCGGCTGTGGAGATCCGTGCACATGATCAATTCCGGCTTTTTCGATGGATGATGAGAGAGAAGACTAATGCGAATGATCACAAATGTATTGTAAGTAACACCGCGTATGAAATCATAAGTAATCCAAATTGACCATGCTCTAGACGGCAATAAAATTAAATTTTAACACAAATGAATGTCTTAAACACCAGTCACAGTCAAACTAAATTGTCCGTACTCTAGACGGCAAAAAGTCAGAACATTGATCACAAAGTTGAATGTCTTATGCTCAAGTCACATTTAAACAAAATTGTCCGTGCTCTAGACGGCAACAAAACGAACGCTGTTTACAAAGTTGAATGTCATACACACAAGTCACAGTTAAACAAAATTGTCCGTGCTCTAGACGGTATCAAAATGAACACTGTTTATAAAGTTGAATATCTTACACACACGCAATTATTCTTTCACAAATGTCTGAATTGAAATGAATATATATAACGGATTGAAAATACATGATGATATGAACATAGTCACTGTTAAAAGTTGTCACTGAAAATAAATGGATAAAATTCGTGTAGAAACTTCAATGACAAAAATTCACAAATAATTAGTTCACTGTTTGCTATGGTTTTAACTTATGTCATTATAATAATTAATTGTTCTCTGAAATTCGGATAGGCATAGCTAAATGCGTACAGTAAAGCCCTTGCATAAACTGCGAATAATTGAACTGAGCGAAATAAATCCGCTGAGACTCTATAAGCCACCGCATGTTCCATGCGTTTTGCGCGCGGGTGTAACTATTTAATAAAAAAACCCTTTAAATTAGAAATAGAATTGCTGTTCAAGAAATCTCAATTAAAACTGCTTAAAACTAACAGAGATTGTTTCTAAAATTACAGTTAGGAGAAATATTGTGTAAGAATTGAGGTAGATTTTTTGACCTTAAAGAGCACCGTATTTGTCAAAATCGAAAATCTTTGGGGTGTAACGCGGAGCCGTGTGTTACAATTCATTGTACCTTTCCTGTGTGCAAAAACAAGAAGAAATTTTATCAGATATAAGAAACATTTCTTTCGCTTTGTCTTCTCAAATATCTACTAATGAACATATCTTTATATATAAATTGGAAAGCAAAACAAGATAGAAATATGTGAACAAAGAGAGTGTGAAAAATAGAAACAATCAAATTGCGTGCGTCACATCCAGTTCAAGCTCAATGCTTGTACGTGTTTCTTCTGTTTACATAAATCCGGCTGCAATTTGTTTATCCATAAGGCTTCGTATGTGGCCAGCTCCCTTTTGTTTCTGCATTTAGTAATTACTTTGAATGCTACGTCTGGAGAACATACGTGCGTTGTTTCGATGATGTGTTGCGCAATAGCAGACGTATATTCACCATTTGATTTAAAACAGGCGTTCAAGTTGCAATGTTCTCTCATTCGAGTAATTAACCGTCTGATCGATCGGCCTACGTAAGTTGATCGACAACTTGCGCATGTATATTGGTAAATAATATTTGATATCGACATTAACGGCTGTTTCTCTTTGATTGCTGGTAAAGGCAGGTGTGTTGCCATGACTA
Source organism: Eudiplozoon nipponicum (assembly GCA_029291075.1). NCBI lineage: Eukaryota > Metazoa > Platyhelminthes > Monogenea > Mazocraeidea > Diplozoidae > Eudiplozoon > Eudiplozoon nipponicum. The sequence goes on along the minus strand of JAQBSW010003384.1, from coordinate 49,547 downwards.
ACACTCGTAGTTTGGCTGAATTAAATGTGCGTGTCAATGCTGCTTCAACTTTCTTTTGTGCCATTCGGGAAACTGCATCCCCCTTAAATGGGATGTTTAGGTAGACGGTTTTCTTTTCTGGCCCATAGTACGTCTGTTTCTGGTTAACTCCCCTTTTAATAATTGATTCAATTAATTGTCTGGGATAGCCATTAGACATTAAATCGTTAATTGCTTTATTATATTCATTTTCTCTAGAATCTTGACTAACCAACCTGTCAATTCTTGAAAAGCAACCACGAACTGTTGATAATTTATATTAAAATGGCACAAACTGCTGTAATGCAAATACTGTGCAGACCATGTTGGTTTATGGTAAATTGTTCTGTTTAATTTACCATTAGTTTCTTTCTTTAATAGTACATCTAGGAAAGGCAGACAGTCATCTTTCTCGTGCTCTGACGTGAAACCGATATTCTTAGGTGCTTTGTTGAAACGTTAAAGCAATGTTCGTGATTGCGACCTGTTTTTAAGTACAAGAAATATATCATCCACGTACCGTATATATTGAGCACATTTACTCATGTCACTCTTTAATGATGTATTTTCTAGGTGCCCTAGAAAAATCTCAGCCAACACTGGAGATTAGGGCTTCCCATTGTGACACCATCAGTCTTTTTGTAGATGCTTCAATTAAATCTAAACCGTACGTCTTTCGTGCATAATCAGATAAGCTTGCGTAGAGTGTGACCTGGCACCGGCGATGGTAATATATCGTGTTCTACCGCTTTGACTATAATGTCAATGGTTTCATCAATTGGAACATTTGTAAACAAAGACGTAACATCAAAAGATACCATAATCTTGTTTTTAACATTTATATCTTGAATTTTGTTTACAAACTCAAACGAATCGGCAACCGAATAATTACCTAGTAGTTTACGTAATGGTTCAAGTAAACGAACTAGCCATTTAGCTAGTGCATGAAACGGAGAATTTACCATTGATAAAATTGGCCTCATAGGACAATCTCTTTTGTGTGTTATTGGTAATCCGTACATTATTGGTGTAGATGATCCAACTGGCTTGAGCTTCTGTGCAGTGGCCTCATCAATGTAACCGGCATCTGTCAAAATCTTAATTTCATTTATCACTTTGCGCTCCACCTTGTCTATTTCATCTGATTTATCGTTTAAACGTGTGAATTTTGTATTGTCATTTAACACGTTTTCCATCTTTTGTACGTAGTCCGATTTGTCCATTATAATTGCGCTCTTTCCTTTATCAGCGCGTAGTATTTTGATGTCTGCATTTCTGCTGATATTTCTAAGTGCATTTAGATGTTGCTTTGTCAACGCATGCTGCTCTGCGCATTTAGACGATTTCAGGTGTGAAGCCTGATCAACTAGTGTAGCCTTGAACCAATTTTCATAATCAATACTGGTAGGCTCCAAGTCAGCTGTTTGTTCAAATAACAATTCAAATGCTGCCTCAAAATCAACATCACATTTATTAGAAGGATGTATTCCATAATTTCGGCCCATCGATAGTGCCTCCATTGTTAGCTGATCGATTGGCACTTTTGCTATGTTAAGAATACGCTTATCAAGATTGGTCGGTATTAAATCACACAAAACTCCAGGTTCTATATTTTCTTCCAATTTATTCAAAATTCTTACTTTATCTTTCCTCATAACTGCCGGCAAAAACATGAAAAATTTCATTCTTGCAAAAAGACTTAGTTCATCTAATACACAAGATACACACCCAATTCTTGCCTGTAGCACTGCTTCATCTTCCTTCAACTGCTCAATTTTAGAATACGCCAATCTTGTAAGATTTCTTCGGTTGACTCGTAGTTTTGACTTGCGTAAACTGCGTACCAAATCACCTGGGAACCGTAATTGTTTAATACACTGATAATAATGATTTAACCACAATTGCTTTCTTTGCGCTCTACACTTTAACGTCATAAGTCATATTTCTCGTGCTCTGACGTGGAGTCGATATTCTTATGTGTTTTGTTGAAACTTTGAAGCAATGTTCGTGATTGCGACCTGTTCTTAAGTACAAGAAATATATCATCCACGTACCGTATATATTGAGCACATTTACTTATCTCACTCTTCAATGATGTATTTTCTAGGTGCCCTGGAAAAATCTCAGCCAACACTGGAGATAAGGGGCTTCCCATTGTTCAACAAACAGCTGACTTGAAGCCTACCAGTATTGATTATAAAAAAGGGTTCAAGGCTACACTAGTTAATCAGGCTTCACACCTGAAATCGTCTAAATGCGCAGAGCAGCATGCGTTGACAAAGCAGCATCTAAATGCACTTAGAAATATCAGCAGAAATACAGACATCAAAATACTACGCGCTGATAAAGGAAAGAGCGCAATTATAATGGACAAAGCTGACAACGTACAATAGATGGAAAACGTGTTAAATGACAATACAAAATTCACACGTCTAGACGATAAATCAGATGAAATAGACAAGGTGGAGCGCAAAGTGATAAATGAAATTAAGATTTTGACAGATGCCGGTTTTATTGATGAGGCCACTGCACAGAAGCTCAAGCCAGTTGGATCATCTACACCAATAATGTACGGATTACCAAAAACACACAAAAGAGGTTGTCCTATGAGGCCAATTTTATCAATGGTAAATTCTCCGTTTCATGCACTAGCTAAATGGCTAGTTCGTTTACCTGAACCATTACGTAAACTACTAGGTAATCATTCGGTTGCCGATTCGTTTGAGTTTGTAAACAAAATTCAAGATATAAATGTTAAAACAAGATTATGGTATCTTTTGATGTTACGTCTCTGTTTACAAATGTTCGAATTGATGAAACCATTGACATTATAGTCAAAGCGGTAGAACACGATATATTACCATCGCCGGTGCCAGGTCAAACGCTACGCAAGCTTATCTTATTATGCACGAAAGACGTACGATTTCGTTTTAATGGAAACATCTACAAACAGACTGATGGTGTCGCAATGGGAAGCCCCTTATCTCCAGTGTTAGCTGAGATTTTTCTTTGGCACCTAGAAAATACATCATTAAAGAGTGACATAAGTAAATGTGCTCAATATATACGGTACGTGTATGATATATTTCTTGTACTTAAGAACAGGTCGCAATCACGAACATTGCTTCAAAGTTTCAACAAAGCACATAAGAATACCGGTTTCACGTCAGAGCACGAGAAAGTTGACTGTCTGCCTTTCCTAGATGTACTATTAAAGAAAGAAACTAATGGTAAATTAAACAGAACAATTTACCATAGACCAGAATGGTCTGCACAGTATTTGCATTATAGCAGTTTTGTGCCATTTCAATATAAATTATCAACAGTTCGTGGTTGCTTTTCAAGAATTGACAGGTTGGTTAGTCAAGATTCTAGAGAAAATGAATACAATAAAGCAATTAACGATTTAATGTCTAATGGCTATCCCAGACAATTAATTGAATCAATTATTAAAAGGGAGTTAACCAGAAACAGACGTATTATGGGCCAGAAAAGAAAACAGTCTACCTAAACATCCCATTTAAGGGGATGCAGTTTCCCGAATGGCACAAAAGAAAGTTGAAGCAGCATTGACACGCACATTTAATGCAGCCAAACTACGAGTGTTATTTAGGGTTACACACTTGCCTTTACCAGCAATCAAAGAGAAACAGCCGTTAATGTCGAAATAAAATATTATTTATCAATATACATGCGCAAGTTGTCGATCAACTTACGTAGGCCGATCGACCAGACGATTAATTACTCGAATGAGGGAACATTGCAACTTGAACGCTTGTTTTAAATCAAATGGTAAATACACGTCTGCTATTGCGCAACATATCATCGAAACATCGCACGTATGTTCTCCAGACGTAGCATTCAAAGTAATTACTAAATGCAAAAACAAAAGGGAGCTAGCTACATACGAAGCCTTATGGATAAACAAATTGCAGCCGGATTTATGTAAGCAGAAGAAGCACGTACAAGCATTGAGCTTGAACTGGAGGTGACGCACGCAATTTGATTGGTTTCTATTTTCCACACTCTCTATGTTCAAATATTTCTATCTTGTTTTGCTTTCCAATTTATATATAAAGATATGTTCATGAGTAGATATTTGAGATGACCATGAGAAAGAAAATTTTCTTATATCTGATAAAATTTCTTTTTGTTTTTGCACACAAGAAGGGAACAATGAATTATATTAAAGCTCGCATTTCAAAAGAATCTTTCAGAAAACTAGATGAACTAGTGACGTTAAAGTGTAGAGCGCAAAGAACGTTATTGTGGAAAGAACATTATTATCAGTGTATTAAACAATTACGGTTCCCAGGTGATTTGGTACGCAGTTTACGAAAGTCAAAACTACGAGTCAACTGAAGAAATCTTACAAGGTTGGCGTATTCTAAAATTGAGCAGTTGAAGGAAGATGAATCAGTGCTACAGGGAAGAATTGGGTGTGTATCTTGTGTATTAGATGAACTAAGTCTTTTTGCAAGAATGAAATTTTTGATGTTTTTGCCAACAGTTATGAGGAAAGATAAAGCAAGAATTTTGAACAAATTGGAAAAAGATGTAAAGCCTGGAGTTTTGTGTGATTTAATACCGACCAATCTTGATAAGCGTGTGCTTAACTTATCAAAAGTGCCAATCGATCAGCTAACAATGGAGGCTCTATCGATGGGCCGAAATTATGGAATACATTCTTCTAATAAATGCGATGTTGATGTTGTGATTGCAAGTACAATATATGCGTGATAACCAGGATTGAGAGCTGCATAAATGTTTTCCAACTCTTAAAATGTATACGGCTTGATTTACGTTGATCAGCTTGCCATCGTATTTTGATGTTGAATGGGATTGGCTTTTATTTCAAGTTATCAACCATAGTTCAAATATCGTTTGGTACCAATTGCGCTAGCAATGATGTTTTACTGTATAAATTATGTAAATATGGCATTAACTGCAAAACGTTCATGTTCATTGTGCAGGCGACATTTCCTATTTGCCTATTTCGGAAGTTCTTTAAATCGCATTATTATACAAGTTATAAAAATTGAACAAGCAATTGAAAATTATGATATACTCGCGTATATTATACAATAATTTAAATATCGATTGCACAATGTCTACGCAGTCACGATCATCAAATTTTTGCAGCTTCCGACATATTTACATAAGCTATACAATAGAAGACTCGGTGATTTCGCAAGTAGTAGCAATAACTATTTAAACCAAATTTTCGATCTTGAAATAAACACCAATCCAAATGTATTCAACCGGTCGTCGTACAACATTGCTAAACTACTGCCAGTTACATGTAGTGACACGTTTCCACCTTCCATGATCATCATCAGAGTACAACGGCAAACTTACTAGCATGGATAAAAACCGCAATGATTATATATGGAAAGTTAATTTAGATTTGTGACTCTCACCTCTATTAATCTCGCAGACATTGTACTTGACTGGAAATATCGGTTGAAAATTTCTGCCTAGTCACAAACATTAACTTTCTACAGCTTTCACCACATTTATATAAAGTATACAATTAAAAAACTAATGATTGCTCGGGTTGGACTGGCAACTATATTTCGTTCGTTTAAAATATTTCGATGGCCTTTGTCGACCATCTTCTTTAGTTCATTCATAACCATATGCTTGTTTCATTAGTTTATATTTTAAACTTTGTGATGATGACTGGTTTGAATAAACAACACAACTATAATTCAGCATGTGTTAGTCAAAATGCAGATCAGGTAATTTTGATCCAGTTGCGCAATATTTTCATTCTTCCAAACTCTGTTGTATTTTTACGTGCTTCAAAAGAACTCAAGTCCCTGTTTCTAACATGTTGCAAAACTTAACAAATATCACGTAAATCACACGGACTGACGTGCTTAGATTATCGGTTTTGATCATCTGAGCTAGGTGACAATCTGAATAACGAGGAGTGAACCTCATACATAGATAATTTACGGAAAACTAAGACTCCGAATCTAGTAGTTCCGCAGACAATGCATTCGACTGAAAATCTCGACTGAACAATTACTTTGCCAATATGAATGTGAATTTTTTACAGCTTCTGTTACAATAAATAACTATTGGTTGCTTGAGTGTGAAAAATAGTTACTCAAATCAAGTGTGCATCCATTAACACTAATCCCATTGTATCTAGCCACTCGCACAACATTGTTAGTCAAACGTACTGGTAATTATCAACAATGCGAGACAGCAAACTTTACAATGTGCATCAAACTGCAATTAATTTAAATGGTATAGAAAATTCTTTCCGCGGCTGTCATTTCTTGTAATCTCTCATTAATTTCATTTGTCTAAACATATGGGTTACACAATTTTGACGTAAGTATAAACCTTTTTGCATCATGGGTCGAATTTACCACAATTAATCTATTAAACAGTCATTGATAGCGAGGGTGGTGGAAAAAATACTTTAAACTATGTTTTAGATTTTCACTAAAGCACCAGTTGAAATGTATCTAATTAGCAACAGAATATCGCAAACGTAAAGTAAGTAACACGTTAAATACTGTTTGTTGCGGAGAACTAATATATATGCAAGTATGTAATAGGTGTTGCGAACATAGTAACAAATTAGTTCAGTTGTGACCAGAAGGATAAACCAAAAGGCATCATGAACGGAAAGTATAATCTCATGCACATTCGTTTCGTGCTTACTGGCGACTCATCAGTAGGAGCCGGTATCACGCCCTTTAACCACTATATATTTTAGTCAAGAATGTGGGATAATAGGACGGTACAATCTCCTATCATGTAAATTCGTTTCGTGCTTACTGGCGACTCATCAGTAGGAGCCGGTATCACGCCCTTTAACCACTATATATTTTGGTCAAGAATGTGGGATAATAGGACGGTACAAACTCCTATCATGCACGTTCGTTTCGTGCTTACTGGCGACTCATCAGTAGGAGCCGGTATCACGCCCTTTAACCACTATATATTTTGGTCAATAATGTGGGATAATAGGACGGTACAATCTCCTAGACGAATGTATAAACCTGCAATAGTGAAGCTAACATCAAAAAAGTCTACGACAATGCGACTTCAATGCTAACTCACACTATATAATATATATACCGAGTCTGTAAAGGATACTAACACTATGGCTATTGTGTTAGTAACCGATACCAATCTTTGTACCGAAAAGGTACATGGATACTAACACTATGGTTTCCGAGTCGGTACATGATACCAACCTGATGGATATCAATTTATGCTATAGTTCACCGAAATTGAGAATAACAACAATTTCTGAACACCTGTTACTCCAGTAAATCCATACAACCTGGCCTTGATTGATATCAGTTATCACATTTCGCGGTAAGCATGACATCATTCAATTCAATATATTACAGTTAAATACTGTTTGTTGCGAAGAACTAATATATATGCAAGTATGCATTAGGTGTTGCGAACCTAGTAACAAATTAGTTCAGTTGTGACCAGAAGGATAAACCAAAGGCAGCATGAACGGAAAGTATAATATCATGCACATTCGTTTCGTACTTACTGGCGACTCATCAGTAGGAGCCGGTATTTCGCCCTTTAACCACTATATTGTAGGAGACTTTTGCGAGATTTATCATTCCCTACATTAGTTTGGTAGCGGCTGTGGAAATCCGTGCACATGATTAATCCCCGGCTTTTTCCCCATGGGCGATGAGAGAAGACTGATATGAAGGATCACCCATGTATTGTAAATGGTTTCGCATATGAAATCATAAGTAGTCCAAATTGACCGTGCTCTAGACGGCAATAAAATAAAATTTTAACACAAATGAATGTCTTAAACACCAGTCACAGTCAAACTAAATTGTCCGTACTCTAGACGGCAAAAGTTAAAACAGTATTCACCAAGATGAATGTTTCATGCACAAGTCACAGTTAAACAAAATTGTCCATGCACTAGACGGTGGTAAAATGAACGCTATTTACAAATTTGCATGTCTTTCTCACAAGCAATTATTCCTTCACTAATGTCTGAATTGAAATGAATATATGCAACCGATTGAAAATACATGAAGATGTGAACATAGTCACTGTTAAAAGTTGTCACTGAAATAAATTGATGAAGTTCATGTAAATACTTCAATGACAAAAATTCACAAATAATTAGTTCACTGTTTGCTATGCTTTTAACTTATGTCATTAAAATAGTCCATTATTCTCTGAAATTCTGATAGGCATAGTTAAATGTGAACAGTAAATCCCTCGCGTAAACTGCGAATAATCCAACTGAGCGAAATAAATCATCTGTGACACAATAATCCACCGCCTGTTCCATGCGTATCGCGCGCGGTTCTGTATATTTAATAAAGAACCCTATTAGTTAAAAATAAAATTTCAGTTCAAGAAATCTCAATTATAACTGCTTGAAAATAACAGAGATTGTTTCTAAAATCACAGTTACGAGAAATATTGTGTAAGAACAGAGTTAGATTATTTGACCTTAAAGAGCACTATATTTGTCAAAACCGAACATCGTTGAGTTGTAACGCGGAGCCGCGTGTTACAATATATTTTGGTCAAGAATATGGGATAATAGGACGGTACAATCTTCTATCATGCACATTCGTTTCGTGCTTACTGGCGACTCATCAGTCCTATTATCCCACATTCTTGACCAAAATATAAAGTGGTTAAAGGGCGTAATACCGGCTCCAACTGATGAGTCGCCAGTAAGTAAGTCACACGGTCTGAGGCGTTTGGAACTGCCATTATCATCATCAGAGCTCTACGGCAATCTGACTAATGAGGAGTAAACTGTATCGATATTTCATTTGGGGAAAATTAAACATGCTGCTTTCACTTCGAGTAGTCTTTTATTCATACAACTTCATTGGAAATTGCGATTGCACAACTTCTATTTAGTCATACCTTGAACCTTTTGAAGCTTTAGTCCAGGTTAACTAAATTTTACAATTTAAAAACCATTCATTGTACAGACGGTGATGTTGTTTATTAAATTCAAGTTAGCAAGATTTAAATAAGCAACAATCCCAATTTATCTAACTAATGGCTCAATATGGCTGAATTCCAATCAGTTAAACGTACTGACGCATTTAAATTTTACAAACTCAGTTGTGTACCATGATTTCACGCAGGATACTAAAAAAAACTCACAGTAGCCGTATTACCATGCTATATTTTATTTTAATCTATTTTTCCATTCTAATATTTAAAATTTAAAAGAAATTATATTCCGGTACTAATAACTTCGTTATTTAAATCAAGTTTGCGAGCTTGAAGTAAGCACCAATCCCATTGTATTTAACCAGTCGTCGAACAACACCAAAACTACCGCCAGTCGCACGCACTGACACGTTTTGAACTTCCATGATCATCAACTGATTACCGAGGATCAATCTGCATTACATATATATGGAAAGCAAAATTAGATATGTCGCTCTTGTCTCTAGTAGTCTCGCATACATTGTACCTGATTGTAAATGTCGGCTGCGCAATTTCTATGCAGTCTGAATATTAATTGTTTGTAGCCTTCGCGACACAAATATATATAGTCAATACAATTAAACAGTCATTGATTGCGCGGGTGGTGGTAAAAGTTATTGTAATCAAGTTTGTGAGATTGAACTAAACGCCAATATCATTGTATTTAACCAGTTTTCGAACAACATATCTAATTTTGTTTTCCATATATATGAAATTCGGTAATATCCGCGTTAGTCAGTTTCCCATCGCACTCTGGTGATGATCATGGAAAGCCGAAAAGAATCAGTGCGTGCGATTGGCGGTAATTTTGCTGTGTTGTTCAGCGACGTATTAAATTCAATGGGATTTTCGTTTACTTCAAGTTCGAAACTTTATTAGAATAATTGCTACCACCAACCGCGCAGTCATTGTTTGTCTATATATATATATATATATATATATATATATATATATATATATATATATATATATATATATTTGTCGAAAGCTGTAATCGGTTAATGTTCGTGTCTGCACAGAAATTGTGCAGCCGACATTCCAGTCAATTACTACGTATACGAGACTATTAGATGGAGAGCTGCATATCTATTTACTTTCTATATACGCATTGCTGTTTGGTCCTCGCTATCAATTTGGCGTCGTATTCTGATGATGATCGTGGACATTTGAAATGCGTCAGTGTGTGCGACTGGCGGGAGTTTTGCTATGTTTTTCAACAACTGGTTAAATAAAGTTGGATTGGTAATTACTTCAAGTTAGCCAACGTGATTTAAATAATTTTTATCACCACTCACGCAATTCATGATTGTTTAATAAGTTCATTGTATAGTATTTATATTAATGAGTGCATCTGCGGCTTTTATATTAGTAATTCTTAAGAGATCGTTTATTTCTAACATGTGTTGCTTTTTAGTTATGTTATTTGTTGCATCCATGATGGTATTTTAAAAATAGATTATTTTAAAATGTTATATTTCTTATTTGCGCTCGCAATGTATATATTTGTTTCAACATATCAGGCAGAATTTTTTTATTGTAAAATTAAATAATATTAAAAATGGTATAACATATACACATAAACACTTTTTACCTAATAGCCGAAGCGTTTATTTAATAAATTAGGTGAAATCGAAATAAAATTTGCTTAGAACAATGCAGAAATATGAAAGAAAGTACACCTTGAATAATCTTCATTTAAATAACCACTACATGCGCTACTTAAGTTGTAACTGGCGTATGTACGTAATAAAAATTGAAAATGCAATAAAATTTGAAAACTTGAAAACAAGGATTGAACCAAAACTTAAGAAATTGAACAAGAGCTTTCTCACATTTAATTTTGTCAAAATAGAGACAATAATTTCGCAGTTTCGTTATGAAAAGTTCATTCATAATACCCAATTGAAAAACCACAAAAATGATTAATTATTAAGATTTAACCAACCTACCCTCAATACTTCGTTTTAAAAAGACGTCAATGCTTTTGTCTAATGAATTTATTTCAACCCCCGTAAAGAATGCCAATATTCCGTTTCATTAAGCAAGGAGACAATAAGCGTGAAAACAGAATTATACAAAAACTAACAGAACTGGTAAAGTTGTAAATATTTCTAAAATAAAATAGCGTGTAAATTTCTGAAAAATTAATTTTCGAAATTGTACTTCAGAAATTAAGCACAGTTTTGAAACCGAACGTAAACTTCTAAAATTGAACTATGCAGATCTTGTTTAGAATCATCAAGTTCTTGCCTAGAGGTTTGTCGTCTTTATTTGCCACTTTTTGGTATCCAGCCTTGTTCCACGATTAAAATCTTCTTTTTTTATCATCAATTATCCGTTCATAAAACAATAGGTAGGGCAGTGTTTTGAAAACACTACCGTCGGCCATTACGGTAACCTGAATAAGGAAATAAAATAGTCCATACAAAAACATACACAGAAACTTTTTCATGTACAAACAATAGTTAATCATTATTTAAAGCAGGAGAAAAGTGTGCCCTCACATTTGCAATAATTATGTGATGTGATTAATAAATATTTATACAAAGTCAAAATGTTTACGGATAACAAAAACAATCTGTTGACTATTTCGCGTGGTTAAGAAGTGCATATTTTAACAGCGCCTAAACAATTTTACAAACAATCATATATATGCCAAAGTAATCGGGCATTATGTTATTATGCACATTTTATTGCTGAATTGCCTATGTCAAGAATGAAACCTTAAACCAGCTAATACAGTGTACGATGTCGCGAGATATTTCAAAAGATTTTTTGCATAACAAGTGATTGATATTAACTAGGGTAAACAATGCGCGTTTAAGAGAATTTCAAATATATTTTGAAAACAAACGATTACCTTCTAAGCAACTTCCTTTAGATCATATCGGGCAGACATTTCCTGAGCACGGCAAACAGTTGCTGCAAACAAAACATCATCAGCACTGTATACGATTTCAGTAGGATGGAAAGCACTACTGATCGCCACAATTGGACGAGCTACAACGGCCATTCAAATTTTCGTTGACGATACAGTTTAACTAGCCATGGGCATTTAAAGAAATTTCGCATACGCTACAAACAGTCACGAGTTTCTTAACTGGTCTGCTACTATAATTAAGACTGACAGGCTTCAAATAGCCGAAATATGTTGCTTGACACACAAAATCTAGGCATAGCACGTCATAGCAGCCTTTTTCTGATCAGATTGAAGGTGGCCATGTGGATCAGTAAAGCACTGGCAGTTGAGCGCCCATAAATGTGGCGCAATTAGATAGTTCCGAATTTGAATAACTCGGAAAGAAGAGCATTAATCGCAGCTATTCTGAGTACAGTTTTTTCAACTAAAAGCCTTCAAAACGATTCTCTTTAAAAGATTACAGAATGACATCACCGGAAAGCACGGTATTTGGTAAGTCTACCTACCACAGTGTAAGCAATCTGAGTGCGATGACAATGTTTGCATTGCTACGCAGTATATTGGCTTTGACAATTAATGTCAATCACAAAATTAATGTTAAAGAGCAAATTTGTACAGTTATTAGCTACTTCTGAAGATCGTTTTTGTTTTATCCCACCTGTTTTAGCACATTCATAACCTAGTCCGATTTATACCTTATGTATGATTTGCATTTGTTGTAGGTTCTTATTCGTAATCGAACTGACTAGATTCGTGACATGTTTTTTCTGATCCAAGTATGTATTTATTGTGGAAAGAGAATCTTCCAACTTACGCGTTCATCGTTGTGAGTGAACCAAGTTCCATGACGCCGTGTATGCGCAACATAGTGACCCGATTTCCAGCTATCACCTCTGTGATCAACAGTTGCATAGAGACGATAGTTTACATCTTTGTCTTCCATTAAAGAACCGGGCGTATTGGCGGCACAAACCTCCTGTTGATTTCTCTCAGAAGCCATAAATGGTCTTAGGTTTAATATATCCGGAAATTCGATGTTCTGATTTAATTTTTGATCATATAACACCCTAAAGAAAAATATATGTATAAAGTCTTATCAGTACTTACATATTAATTTATAATAAATGTACAGCTTAGACATTTTCAAAACGTCAGAACCTAACAAAAGTCTATTAGGAGATACATTATTAATAACAGTCAACCTAACATTTTGATTCTCTACGATTTGCATTCGTAGGTAGTCGCTTTGCACTATCAGTTTCGAAAAGATCCAATTGATTGCCTTTCCAAGTATGCATCGAGTTGGTCTACGTTGTGGCTGGGTTTTGCCTTTTCCCTTTCCTCTGAAGGCTTGAATATCGTTCAACCTAACGAGGATTAGACCGTACCTCATTTTCTTTGGTGAGTATGAGCAATGTTGTAGCCTTCGCAGGAACGGAACGAATTATCACTCAGCCAACACGAAGACGAACCCGATGCGTACTTAAAAATAGAAATCAATCGGATCTTCTTGAAAATAATAGCTCAAAGCGATTACTCCCGAATGCAAATCATGGAGAACCAAAATGTGACCCTCGTGCTGCGCAACCATTCAAGAAATATCTGACCCTAAACCAAATAGTCTGTTTCGTCGTTTGAAATTATTTTGACCAGCCCTGCCATCTGAGTGTTTGAAATCTATTTCGGCGTAAAATTGGTGTATGCTAAAATTAACCATCTTTACTCTGCGCAAAATTCTTTCACTAATGCATATTTATTAATTTTTTTGAACGAGTATTTCTCAATAAATTAGTCCACGTTCGTTGTTCAGTTAGACTCGACAGCCAACTGCATAAAGAATATGATATACACAATCTCTGGAAATGGATAACATATGATATACCACTAATAAATATTGTATAAAATGAGAATATTTTGCTTTATACCGGCCAACAGTGAAATGCATTTAATGTTTCGCATTTTCATTACGCATAAGAGTAGACAATCCCAAAAGCGTTGAGCGTATGTTAAAAATAATTGCATGTGGCTATTAGGTGAACTGTCTCTAAAATGGCGCGTACATTGATAAATAAAGCAGGTCAAAATTGCTTAGAGTAGGCATATGATTTCATTCAGTAAATGCGCGAAGGCCCGTCTATCCCACAGTTGCTTTAGCTAGAATGAAACACCAATCCCGTTGTATTTAACAAGTCGTCAAGTTGAATGTATGCAAGACAGCAGTCGTACTCTGATGATGATCATGGAAAGTCGAAACGCGTCAGTGCGTTGCGGCTGGTGGTAGTTTTGTTATGTTATTCGACGACTGGTTAAATACAATGGGATTGGTTTTTGCTTCAAGCTCGCAAACGTGATTTAAAGAAAAGAGGTGCTTTAGCAATTAAAAAATGAATATTTTTTGGTATATTAAGCGAGTGTACTATCCAATTAGTAAACTAAAATGAAAATAGATAAATATTATTTTAGGTAAAATAAAAAAATAACCATCGAAAGCAATAATATAGCTGCAAATGTTGTACCTTCTTTAATAATTTTGTAATAGTTGGATAATGTTTGTGGCGGAGAAGATTGTATTGTTCAATTTGTTCACATTCCTCACCAAAAATAATATGGTGAGTAAATCGCCAGTAAGCACGAAACAAATGTGCACATGCTGTCTTTGATTTACCCTTCTGATCATATTTGAAATTATTTATTACTAGGTGTGCAACATCTAATACACAATTGAAAAAGGGAAATTTGCTGATACTGCAAATGTACTAAAGGCAGGATACAAGCATAAATCACACAATCGAAGCTTGCAATTTAAAAGTAAGGAGCGTCGCAGGTCAATGCCTTCCTATTATTTATAATGCAATATTTATATGTAAAAACGTTCATGTTTACCGGTTGAATTGTATAACGAGTATAAACGGAGGCTGCAAAATTTTAGTTTGCCTTACAGCGGGTACCAGCTGCTCACATTGCTCGCATTTGTAGGAATTTTCTCCAGACATGTAATCTGAAAAAGTGTATTTCGTAAGACATTCCTAAAACATTCAAATAGCAAAATAACCATTTATTATATTTGTGAATTTAAGATTAAAAACAGTTTTCATTTTATTGTTCATATACAAGTTTAAAGAGGCTTTCATTCTTTGAAACGAAATGCTATTATAAATCATCATTACACAATAATTGATATCTTGCTTTCTTTAATAAATGGTTCTGTGTATAGCAAAATTATGAACTCCATAGAGAGCTATTATATATTTTGTTAGTATTAAACTTAAACCAATTGTTTGCCAAAATACACGTACCTAGAAGCACGCAGATAAACACACATAATACGCCTGGTTGGAACTAAGTTCTTCCCAAATAGCCTTCTAAGATAATTTTTAGTTATTTTTCCTTAAATGTCAATAGGCTTCCAGATTCTTTACTTTAATAGTCTACAGTCCTACCTACACGGGGCTTAAAACAGTTATTGCATTTGCCTTAAAATAATATTCTTCCCGCGTTCTATAAATATACTTTCCAGAATATGTTTTGCCACAAAATACCAAATATTCCATATTTTACATTAATACTAATATATGCTTATACAAAAATGTGCAGAAAATATCAATTCTTATTGAAACGTATACCAGTATCTATGTTAAGCAATTGTAAACATTATTTTTAGAACTAGTTAAGAAAAAAAGTTCTGTTTACTAAATAAATATGACGAATGTCTGCATTGAAACTGTCATTTTTATTGCCATCTCATTTTTAAAACATTCAAATATAATCAGTCAAAAAATAAATGAAATGTTTTTGCGACAATTAACAAAACTTTTCAACATTCATTAGAAATTTATTTAAAACTATTTTCTTTTAATGAAGAAAACTTCCAGATTCCAGAGATGCAATCATTTAAATAAAAAATGGAAGTATAAAAACTAGAATTAGACTAGTAGCAGTTTGACTAATCGGTCTTAGGTAAATTTTCAAACGCAGCATATTTAAAATTGGAAAGAGGGAATTTGAGCTTGTTTCTGTGAATTTCTCTCCATTAATTTCTTCTATATGTAACTAAATAATTTTGAACGGTTGTCAATAATTATAAAGCAATACGTTAAATAAAATTACCGGCAAATTTACGCTCTAAAAAGTGATATTACCGTGATTTCATGAAAATTATTAAGACTATACAAGTTGCAAGGCAGAGAAGATCCCAAATCTCATTATATATAACCATTCGCAATTTCTAGGGAAATAAAACCCCAATTTGACGCATTAGAGCAGTATAAGCATAATTATTATAAGAATGATGACTAGCAGCGGTAGAAGTAGAAACTGTTTTCGTAATATTGGAAGAAAAAGTGGCATAAATAGTAGTATTAGTAGAATAAGTTGTAGTGCAAACAGTACAAGTCGTTTTTTTAGTTGTAATTAAATACTTAGTAGCAGAAGTGTTAGTTGTAGAAAAAATTGCAGTACATCCAGCAGTAGCTATAGAATATTCGGTAAAATTAGCTGCTGTAAAATAGTTAGTCGAAGGAAAATGAATTATTAGTAGACAAGTAGCCCTAGTATAAGAAGTGGTAGAATCATAAGAAGTATAAAAATAGCAGTAATCAAAAAAGATTGCGTAAAATAAACATTATTTCTGAAGTATTAGCAGTATAGTTATGAGTAGTATTATTATATGTTATTGAGGTGTATTTGTAGTAGGAGTGGTGGTGGTAGTAGTACTAGTAGTGGTAGTAGTAATAATAGTAATAGTAATAATAGTAGTAGTAGAATTAAAATTTTCATATTATTAAAATTAGAATTAATGACAGCGTTAGTAAAAGTAATCATACCAGTTGATGTATTAATAGAAGTGCTAGCAAAAGGTTACGGGTAATATTTTTGACGTTCGTAGTATATATATATATATATATATATATATATATACATATATATATATATATATATAATTACCTCGAAAACGTTATAGAAATTCGATACTTCCTTAAACTAAAGGAGAAACTCTTTAAACATACCGTTAAACTTCGCGAAGATACAACATCAAAAGACAGATTATATACTGACTGCTCCTTGTTTGACGAATTTCCGCAGATCTCACAGGTTGCTAAGTTAAACACGTTGGAATAAATAAGAAAATTAAATAGATGCGTAATATTGAAAGCGGAAAAGCTATAATATCAAAATTGATGTTATAACTTAACTAGACAAATTGTTCGTTTTAAAAGTCTTGGGTAAATGAAACTTTTCCGACACAAATTTGTACATTTGTCAATTTGAAAAAGTTATTAAAATAATACCAGTTAGCTGTTCCAAAATGTCCGCAATTAAAAATAATTATCCAATAAATTATGTGTAAAAATATATTCGGTACATAATATCACTCATACTACCGCTTCCATGAGCAAAGGTAAAATGCGAAATCAGCGGTTCTTGTATCAAATAGAATTATTTTTTTCTTTTGAACATGATTAGGGTAAAATAAATTTGGTAAGAACGCGCAGTCTACAATAAAACCAGTCTATTACAGATTATGTAAGGACACAGTGAAATGGAATGATTATCGTTGTATAAAACAAATATTTGAAACAATTAGACAATCAATGATTGTGCTGGTTGCGGTAAACATTCTTTAAATCAAGCTTGTGAGCTTGAAATAAAACAATGCTTTATACTAGCAAGACATGTAGGCTTACTCGTCGAAAGAACACTGCAGCCGAAAATTTTTCGAATATGGTTCACACAAAAGTCTAACGCACAACATTCTTCCATTTTCACAAGAAGTCCAAGTAGAAACTCATGTGCGTCTGCCTCGTGCCTGTAGGTGAGACTTGAACACATCACTGATTTAAATAGAAATAGAAATGTATTAACAAAATTAAGTTATAGAATGGAAAAGTATCCAAGATAAACATTTAAAAAGTGTTCTGTTGCAATTGAAATTTGAATATTCGTGTATAAGTAGGGTTATCTGATTCTACCATAAAAGGGTTGCATTTATGAATTTCCAGTCTAATTGATGAGTAATAAAGCAAAAAAATAAACGAATCCATATTCCTTTATTTGATTTGTCAATGTAAGTACCTCCAGAAGCTCTTTGCGAAATTTAATGTGATCATTGCAATCTTGTGTAATATGTTCATTTAAAAAGTAAATATTCACTTTCATTAAATGTGTTTAGCGGTGAAACTTCAAGTTGAACACACTATATATAATATATACTAAGCATCAAATTAATAGCATTATTTTGCCTTTCGTCAACCATAAACAATGGTCTCGATCGATATTGGATAAAAAATTTAGTGGGAAACATGATATTTTATAATGAAATATATAAAGGTAAATATAATCTTTGTTGCAGAAAACTAAATATATGTCTTTACGTATTAGGCATTGTTTAAATTATAAAAAAATATTCAAAAATAGTAAAACAAGGATTGCACTGCCCTACAATCCAACAGTTCTTGATGAGATATTTAATTATTTTTGCGTGTACTCTCGGCTCTAACGGATAAGTTGCCAGTAAGTACGATATATATGTTTACATAAGATTATATAGTTTGCTCATTCCGATTGCGTATCCTTGTTGTCCTGTATGATTAAATTGGTTACTAGGTGCGCCATACATAATACATAAAAATGTGTAGTATTTGCAAAATATCTACACTTGAATGATCAAACCTTGCATCTTGTTATAGCATATAAGCTGCCGTATAAATTCGTTATTAATATTTCTAACGTTTGCCATTACTAAAGTTAAAATTGCTCTTTCTAAGATCTTAAATTGCACACTTATATTCTGCTAATAATACTTTTTTTTCAAATTATAGTTGTAAAATTATTAACAATGGATAACAGATAAATACTGTTTGTTGCGAAGATCTAATATATTTAAGTACGTATTAGGTGTTGCGAACCTAATAACAAATTAGTTCAGTTATGACCAAAGGATTATCTTACTTGAAGAAATTGAAAATAATCAACAACTATTTTAAAAATTACATAAAATTATTCCATTCCGTAATTGTAAAATAATTTTCCCTCAACATGTGCACAACTTATATTATATCACATATTACCAGGCGAATTATCTAAAGAAGAAAACATTTCTTTCTTTTTTTTAATTTTCGCGAAATTCACTATTCATTTAACTCAAGGTTGCGTGTTTGATATGGTGCGACAGGGTTGCTCAGTGGTTATTGTCACAAACCCCGATGCAGACGTACCCAGATTCGCGCTCTGTTCACGGCAAATTCTGGGCATTTTGTGAAAAGTTCCCAATTAGCACGACACGAGTCTACGCGATGAAGTGCCTCATCTACATCAAATAATGCTTAGCTTTTACTGAAACATGCATATGAATAATAGGATTGGTGTTCATATCAAACTTGCAATCGTGATTTAAATAATTGTTCTTACGGCGCGCACAATAAATTATCGTTTAATTACACGAATGCTGTTGACATTTCTCCCCTTAAAAGCATGGAATGCCAAGAAAGGAAAGCATTTTCGGTTGAAGAGTGTCAGTAAATTTCACTGACAGAAGTTTTGCAACATCAAGCGACTGGATCGAAAAAATGCGTTGGTGCTTATTTCAACCACTAAAACGTGATTTAATTGTACAAAAAATTCGTGATTTTCCATAAACTCACCTCAAATAATGAGTCCAATTATCAGTGAACCAACCACATTTGATGAAAATGGAAAACTTGTTAACAGGCATCCAAACAAATGTTCAACTCTCAATAATAATAGAATGTAGGTTTGTTTCATGAAATTATAACAAAAGACTAAAGATAATATGGTACTGACAAGACCGAAATAAATTTACATAATATTTCACTTAATAGGTTGAGAAAGCTTACCGTTGATATTTTCTGCAAAATAGGAAGGTTTTATCGTTCTCTTTCTTTTGTGTTTAACGTTGATGTTGTCATAACTAGTATTTACAAGCTGTTTACTTTTATAAATACCGTGTTCCTTTAAGAGATGCATGAAAGCACATAGCGCGCAAAAAAATATATCACAATCGTCATGGAACGTGTTGAATTTTTTTGTGTATTGGCAGTCAAGAAAATCAGAGTGCTTTATCGATATAAATGCGATTAAAGGACTAGTCGCAATCATACATTGCAGTACTGCATTGATGTAACAAGTGTTACCAAGATTCGTGAAGCCATGCGCTATTTCTGGGATAAAGTCTGCGCCCAATGCATGGTAAGACTTAAACTCGTCATCCAAATTGCCATCTATCAAGTCAAAATAAAAGATGCAACAGAATTACAAATAAATTCGGATTAATATTTGTAGTCATTTCAATGGAATAAATACAAATCAATTTACTGGAGTAACGGGCGTTCAGAAATAGTTGTAAATCTCAATTTTGTTAAACTTTAGTATACATTGAAATCCATTGTGTTGGTATCATCTACCAACTGGGAAACCATAATTTTGTAACCATATACCTATTCGGCAACCGTGGTGTCGGTACCAGGTCTTGATACAGTAGCCATAGTGTTGGTACTCTTTACAGGCTTGATATATATTATATATAGTGAGTTGGCTTTGAAGTCGCATTGTCGAAAACTTTGCATGAAGTTAGTTCCACTACTGCAGATTGATAAATTCCTATAAAAGATTATACCATCCAATTTTTCAATATTCCTCACCCAAATAAATAGTGGGTAAAGAGCGAAATATCGGCTCCTACTGATGAGTCACCATTATATAACTAAAGTTAAATATATTAAGCACGATTGAAAATGAGAAAATTTATTAGCCAATCATTTGCTTTTGAGTATTTCTTATCGGTTTGAAAATTTAATTTTCATAATAGTGCACTTACACTTATTTGATGAAGAATGTATTGTACACTTAATTTGGCGTGAATGGAATCTAAAAATTTAAAAAGATTGCAAAAAATATCAAGTTTAAGCTAAATAATTTCAATACAATTTTGTCATTTAATTACACTTATATTTGATTTAGTATGATAACATTATGTTTAAATTGATGAAGGCAAATACGAACTCATTATAATATCAAATACAATAAATATGTTCATAATACTATAATTAACATGGCCATAATAAATGGTAGTTCCAAACTGAGTGACAAGATCGTTCCTTGTATTCTAATATGTATTTGCAATGAATCCCAATATGATTTTCGCTATAAAAGAACATAACTAGTGTTACATTTTTGTTGTGGAGAGATAATCTTCATGTAAATATTTATTAGGTACTGAGCATCTAGTAACAACTTAGTACCAGACAGTATGATAGAATAGTTTGTTCTCATTTGCACTTACCCTCCGTTACAACTCATCAGTATGGGGTGACACTACGCTCAATGCCCACAATATATTTTAAAATGTCATTGTGGGACACTTGGATTGTACAATCTCCTCTACGGGTCGGTATTCAAACACCAATGGAATAAACTAAATGCTAATTCATCAGTAGTGCGACTTCAAAGCTGACCAACTTTGTATTAGTCTTGCAAACATACATACTGCAAATGTCGTCTGCAAAATTTCTATGCAGTCACGAACATTAAATCTTTGCAGTTTTCACTAAATATATAAGTACGTAATACAATTTAACAATTAATGATTGCTCGAGTGGTGGTAACAATACCTAAAATCAGGTTTAAGAGCAAGAAGTAAACATCAGTTGTCGAACAAAATAGCAAAACTACCGCCAATCGCACGCACTGACGCGTGTTTCGAAAATGTTTGATGATCATCAGATAACGAGCGTACATACATATATATATTAAGAGCTAAATGAGGTCGCGGCTGCACAATTTATATGTATCACGAACATTGAAGCTGTTTGAGACATCTGCCAAATATATATATATATATATATATATATATATATATATATATTTATAGACAATACAATTAAACAATAATTGATTGCTCGGGTGGTGGTACTCACCTCAACTGCCGGTTTTGAAGTTAACACTAATCCTATTTTGTTTAACCAGACGTCGAACAACATAGCATAACTACCGCCAGTCGCACGCACTGACGCGTTTCAACCTTTCATGATCATCATCAGAAGGTGACCGCAAATTTATGAGCGAATATCATACCGCAATACATATATACTGAAAGCAAAGTGTGAAATGCGGCTCTCACCTCTAGTAATATCGCATACATTGTATTTGACTGAAAATGAGAGAACTGTAAATGAAAACTAGGTTGCCCATTCCCAGAGAATTTATTCTTCATTAATCACCCAATTCTATGCATGACATGGAATTGGCTATCTGGCTCCAAAACATTTCAATGGTGGCAGTATAAAACGAAATCGCTTTAATGTTTAGTTGTAATAAAGAAAGTTTAATTTCGTAAATAGATCGTATGAGGTATGATGGGATTCAAGCATAAAATTTAAAATCAGGATTTACTGAGCGTCAAATTAATCAAATATTATAACAAAGGCATTTCATCCATTTAAATATTGTTTAATAAATTAAACATTGTAATACTCAAGTTTTTTCGTTGGAGATATTTGAATTACTTTGATGGAATGTGGATTCGAGTAATCTTTACATCACAATTCTTAATACCATTTTATTACTGATAATATATATTTTACAGATGGTCATATAAAATATCTGAAGTCTGTGATATAATGTTCATAACAGTACAAATAAAAAGAGTATTTTATTTATACCGAAATTTAATACCATACTTTCTAAATATTCTGGAAATAATATAACATATTTAATACACAATTTTGTAATAAATAGCTCAGAAATATGCGTTGGATAGAAACTAAATAAATTTTGATGACAAGTAGATCAAAATTCTGGAATGTGGTAGTTTTTATACGCGTAAATATAAGCAAACAAGGAAATTTGTTTGTGGCTAGGGCGTTCAAAACGAACTTAATAATACATTTGGGCACACGAATACGCAGGATTTGTTCATCGAACAACATTGAATTATTGCTAAATTTGTTTCACCAAGCGTTGAGAAATAATGGCTATCCGGACTGGTTCATCGATTACAACATGAGGCAACGCAACAAAATCGAGGCCAATTTGGAAGAAAATCAAACTCCCCAGATAGTAACGCTTAGTGTTCCCTTTGGAGGTGATCTTCCAGCGGAAATCTTCAAACGAAAAGTAATTCGAGCGACAAAAGCACAGTTTCCATCAATACAGGTGAAAGTGGTGTTCAATACAACAAAACTGATGCGCACGAATGAAAAAGATAGCCTCTCTGTGACGTCAACACCTTTGTCTGTATACAAATTTCAATGTACCTGCAACGCTCAGTACATCGGCAGATCAAAAAAGAGGCTCGAAACTAGAATAAATCAGCATCTCCCTCAAAAACTATTAAAGAGGGGTGCAGCTCCTGCACAAAAATCAGCAATTTGCGAGCATGTACTACTCACAGGTCATGCTGTTAGTAGTAACAATTTTTCAGTTCTCTACAAGGCAAAAATAGAGAAAATGCTTCTGGCTTTTGAAGCTATTGCAATTAATAAGCTGAAGCCCTGCTTAAACGTGCAGAAAATAATGCAAAAAGAAATTAAATTGGACTGGAACAAAGACATAACTGACATGCCTTTCAAAAATAGCCAACGCTTCGCAAAATACGACACATACATCAATTACGGACGCAATTACAATGAAAGCGATGACACACCAAATGACGTTACGCAAAAGGAGTGGTCTAAATTGCGCAAAAGAAAGACTAACATAACGAAGTGGATATTAGTTACGATAAATGTACAGTAGGATTGGATGAACGAATATACTAACGAATCCAGAACAACTGGTAGAAATAAAATTTGTTAATAAATTTTATACCATGGGGTACGTTGTTTTGTTCTTATATATATATATATATATATATATATATATATATATATATATATATATATATATATATATATACATATATATATACTAGTATAGACTAAGCATTGCTTAAATCAACACAGACATTTCATCCAGGAAAATGTTGCTTTAATAAATGAAAAATTGTTATAATCTAGTTTTTTCGTTGGAGATATTTGAATACCGCTGTTGGAATGTGGATTCGAGTAATCTTTACATCACAAGTCTTAAAAAGGAATATCAACTTAATAACATTTTATAACTGAAAATATTTATTTTACAGATCGACATATAACTGTATTTGATGTCTGTGATATAATGCTCATAACAGTAATAATATAATGGGTAATTGATTTATACTGAAATTTAATATCTTACCTTCTAAATTTTCTGGACATAATATAAGGTATATTAAATACACGAGTTCGTATTAAATAGCTGAGAAGTATGTGTTGGATAGAAAGCTAAATAAATTGTAATGACCAGTAGATCAAAATTCTGGAATGCGGTAGTTTTTATATCCGTAAATGTAAACAAACTAGACAATTTGTTTGTTTACATTTATTTTAAATATTAATAGCTGAGTTCAGGACGTGAACTTAAAAAACGGTATTATTTGTTTACAATGCACCCTATCCATGAACATCGAAGCAGCTAACATCTCTCTCTCCTTCTTATATATATATATATATATATATATATATATATATATATATATATATCCTCACTGGTTTATTATATATTATTTAATAATTAAAAACGAAACCACTTTGTAGGAAAGAAAAGTTCCTTCTAGGAAGTAAACTTCCAGTTGGAATATAAAAAAGTAATTCGTGGACTAAAGCTCAGTTTCCGTCAATTCATTTGAGATTTGTGTTCAACACAATAGATCTTTCGCGAACTAACCAAAAAGACAGTCTCTTTGTGACCTGTGCTTGGCACCGTCAGGAAAATCAGCTATTTCCGATCATATTTTGGCAACGGGGCACCCAGTCAATACGACCAACTTCACAATTCTGCATAAAGCAAAATCCCTCGACTAGAATCAACAAACATTCAATCGGATTGGCAACATACTGTAGAGGAAATTACAGAGGTGCATACGGTGACAGAAGTTTCGAAACAGTATAAGCGTTCAACACAGCAATCCACACTGGCGCTGTTACCATGTGCAGAACAAAAATTTGCGCAATAAGGTGAAACGGTAAACTACACTGGGGCAAATATCACTCGTACATGTAACAGCGAATAATGCGCACAAAAAGTTAATTCTCAAGCCATCAAATCAATAATGACCAGATCTCAGACATCACTTTGCAATACAGCGATAATGACCTTGGACTGACAAACAGGCACACACCCAAGCACAAACGCATACACACTTATCAACCAGCCAAAACAATAAACAGAAGTAAAAGCAGATTTGTTACAACTAGCTTAATATATTGAAAACCTAGAATGTATATAAATGAATGATTGTAGAGCGATGATTAGTATTCACGAAATAAATGGCCTTTATCCACTTTGTTATTGATGTGTCTTTTCTTCCTAAATAATATATATATGTATATATATATTTATTTATTTATTTAATATTTTGTTTCCATGGCCTTTGAATATTACAAAGAATATTTCCGATTAAAAAGATAAAACACATTAATAGCAAGTTGGATAATGGCTAATAAATTTTGCATTACCATCTTGCATTTATATACATTCTGGCTTTCCAATCGATTATCAAATGAAAACCCAGATGTATTTAAATGGAAGATTTTAAAGCGAAGTTTAGTAATCTCGAAATAAATGGACATTATCCTCTTTGTTATAAAACCCTTTTCTCTTCCCAATCTTATATATATATATATATATATATATATATATATATATATATATCGTTTCGATTTTGACTACTGTGTAAAACATAAGAACAAAACAACGAACTCCATGGAATAAAATTTATTAATAAATCGTATTTCTACCATTATCTACAAACATTGTACTGAATTCGTTAGTATATTCGTTCATCCAATCCCAATCTACATTTGTCGTAACTCATCTACTCTTCATTATGTTAGCCTTTATTTTGCGCAATGTAGACCGCTACTTTCACAATAAATCAAGCTGGGCTGGACAATATATCCATTATTTCAGTAGTGTGGCTAGGGCGTCCGAAAGGAACATAATAATACATTTGGGCACACGAATACGCAGGAGTTGTTCATCGAACAACATTGAATTAGAGCTAAATTTGCTTCGCCAAGCGTTGAAGAATAATGGCTATCCGCACTGGTTCATCGAATACAACTTGAGGCAACGCAACAAAATCGAGAAACAAATTTTGAGGAAAACAAAACTCTCCCGAGAGTAACGCTTAGAGTTCCCTTTGGAGGTGATCATCCAGCTGCAATCTTCAAAAGAAAAGTAATTCGAGCGACTAAAGCACAGTTTCCATCAATACAGGTGAGAGTGGTGTTCAACACAACAAAACTGATGCGCATGAATGAAAAAGATAGCCTCGCTGTGGCGTCAACACCTTTGTCTGTATACAAATTTCAATGTACCTGCAACGCTCAGTACATCGGCAGATCAAAAAAGGCTCGAAACTAGAATAAATCAGCATCTCCCTCAAAAACTATTAAAGAAGGATGCAGCTCCTGCACAAAAATCAGCAATTTGCGAGCATGTACTACTCACAGGTCATGCTGGTAGTAGTAACAATTTTTTAGTTCTCTTCAAGGAAAAACAGAGAAAATGCTTCTGGTTTTTGAAGCTATTGCAATTAATAAGCTGATGTCCTGCTTAAACGTGCAGAAAATCATTCAAAAAGTAATTAAATGGACTGGAACAAAGACATAACTGACAAACCTTCAAAAATAGCCAACGTTTCGCAAAATACGACACATCCATCAATTACGGACGCAATTACAATGAAAGCGATGACACACCAAATGACGTTACGAAAAAGGAGTGGTCCAAATTGCGCAAAACAAACACTAACATAACGAAGTGGATATTGGTTACGATAAATGTACAGTAGGATTGAATGAACGAATATACTAACGAATCCAGAACAACTGGTAGAAATAAGATTTATTAATAAATTTTATTCCATGGAGTACGTTGTTTTGTTCTTATATATATATATATATATATATATATATATATATATATATATATATATATATATATATATATACTAGTATAGACTAAGCATTGCTTAAATCAACACAGACATTTCATCCAGGAAAATGTTGCTTTAATAAATGAAAAATTGTTATAATCTAGTTTTTTCGTTGGAGATATTTGAATACCGCTGTTGGAATGTGGATTCGAGTAATCTTTACATCACAAGTCTTAAAAAGGAATATCAACTTAATAACATTTTATAACTGAAAATATTTATTTTACAGATCGACATATAACTGTATTTGATGTCTGTGATATAATGCTCATAACAGTAATAATATAATGGGTAATTGATTTATACTGAAATTTAATATCTTACCTTCTAAATTTTCTGGACATAATATAAGGTATATTAAATACACGAGTTCGTATTAAATAGCTGAGAAGTATGTGTTGGATAGAAAGCTAAATAAATTGTAATGACCAGTAGATCAAAATTCTGGAATGCGGTAGTTTTTATATCCGTAAATGTAAACAAACTAGACAATTTGTTTGTTTACATTTATTTTAAATATTAATAGCTGAGTTCAGGACGTGAACTTAAAAAACGGTATTATTTGTTTACAATGCACCCTATCCATGAACATCGAAGCAGCTAACATCTCTCTCTCCTTCTTATATATATATATATATATATATATATATATATATATATATATATATCCTCACTGGTTTATTATATATTATTTAATAATTAAAAACGAAACCACTTTGTAGGAAAGAAAATTTCCCTCTTGGAAGTAAACTTCCAGTTGGAATATAAAAAAGTAATTCGTGGACTAAAGCTCAGTTTCCGTCAATTCATTTGAGATTTGTGTTCAACACAATAGATCTTTCGCGAACTAACCAAAAAGACAGTCTCTTTGTGACCTGTGCTTGGCACCGTCAGGAAAATCAGCTATTTCCGATCATATATTGGCAACGGGGCACCCAGTCAATACGACCAACTTCACAATTCTGCATAAAGCAAAATCCCTCGACTAGAATCAACAAACATTCAATCGGATTGGCAACATACTGTAGAGGAAATTACAGAGGTGCATACGGTGACAGAAGTTTCGAAACAGTATAAGCGTTCAACACAGCAATCCACACTGGCGCTGTTACCATGTGCAGAACAAAAATTTGCGCAATAGGGTGAAACGGTAAACTACACTGGGGCAAATATCACTCGTACATGTAACAGCGAATAATGCGCACAAAAAGTTAATTCTCAAGCCATCAAATCAATAATGACCAGATCTCAGACATCACTTTGCAATACAGCGATAATGACCTTGGACTGACAAACAGGCACACACCCAAGCACAAACGCATACACACTTATCAACCAGCCAAAACAATAAACAGAAGTAAAAGCAGATTTGTTACAACTAGCTTAATATATTGAAAACCTAGAATGTATATAAATGAATGATTGTAGAGCGATGATTAGTATTCACGAAATAAATGGCCTTTATCCACTTTGTTATTGATGTGTCTTTTCTTCCTAAATAATATATATATATATATATATATATTTATTTATTTATTTAATATTTTGTTTCCATGGCCTTTGAATATTACAAAGAATATTTCCGATTAAAAAGATAAAACACATTAATAGCAAGTTGGATAATGGCTAATAAATTTTGCATTACCATCTTGCATTTATATACATTCTGGCTTTCCAATCGATTATCAAATGAAAACCCAGATGTATTTAAATGGAAGATTTTAAAGCGAAGTGTATTAATCTCGAAATAAATGGACATTATCCTCTTTGTTATAAAACCCTTTTCTCTTCCCAATCTTATATTTATATATCTATATATAAATATATATATATATATCGTTTCGATTTTGACTACTGTTTAAAACATAAGAACAAAACAACGAACTCCATGGAATAAAATTTATTAATAAATCGTATTTCTACCATTATCTACAAACATTGTACTGAATTCGTTAGTATATTCGTTCATCCAATCCCAATCTACATTTGTCGTAACTCATCTACTCTTCATTATGTTAGCCTTTATTTTGCGCAATGTAGACCGCTACTTTCACAATAAATCAAGCTGGGCTGGACAATATATCCATTATTTCAGTAGTGTGGCTAGGGCGTCCGAAAGGAACATAATAATACATTTGGGCACACGAATACGCAGGAGTTGTTCATCGAACAACATTGAATTAGAGCTAAATTTGCTTCGCCAAGCGTTGAAGAATAATGGCTATCCGCACTGGTTCATCGAATACAACTTGAGGCAACGCAACAAAATCGAGAAACAAATTTTGAGGAAAACAAAACTCTCCCGAGAGTAACGCTTAGAGTTCCCTTTGGAGGTGATCATCCAGCTGCAATCTTCAAAAGAAAAGTAATTCGAGCGACTAAAGCACAGTTTCCATCAATACAGGTGAGAGTGGTGTTCAACACAACAAAACTGATGCGCATGAATGAAAAAGATAGCCTCGCTGTGGCGTCAACACCTTTGTCTGTATACAAATTTCAATGTACCTGCAACGCTCAGTACATCGGCAGATCAAAAAAGGCTCGAAACTAGAATAAATCAGCATCTCCCTCAAAAACTATTAAAGAAGGATGCAGCTCCTGCACAAAAATCAGCAATTTGCGAGCATGTACTACTCACAGGTCATGCTGGTAGTAGTAACAATTTTTTAGTTCTCTTCAAGGAAAAACAGAGAAAATGCTTCTGGCTTTTGAAGCTATTGCAATTAATAAGCTGAAGTCCTGCTTAAACGTGCAGAAAATCATTCAAAAAGTAATTAAATTGGACTGGAACAAAGACATAACTGACAAACCTTCAAAAATAGCCAACGTTTCGCAAAATACGACACATCCATCAATTACGGACGCAATTACAATGAAAGCGATGACACACCAAATGACGTTACGCAAAAGGAGTGGTCTAAATTGCGCAAAACAAACACTAACATAACGAAGTGGATATTGGTTACGATAAATGTACAGTAGGATTGAATGAACGAATATACTAACGAATCCAGAACAACTGGTAGAAATAAAATTTGTTAATAAATTTTATACCATGGGGTACGTTGTTTTGTTCTTATATATATATATAATATATATATATATATATATATATATATATATATATATATAATATATACATATATATATATATACTAGTATAGACTAAGCATTGCTTAAATCAACACAGACATTTCATCCAGGAAAATGTTGCTTTAATAAATGAAAAATTGTTATAATCTAGTTTTTTCGTTGGAGATATTTGAATACCGCTGTTGGAATGTGGATTCGAGTAATCTTTACATCACAAGTCTTAAAAAGGAATATCAACTTAATAACATTTTATAACTGAAAATATTTATTTTACAGATCGACATATAACTGTATTTGATGTCTGTGATATAATGCTCATAACAGTAATAATATAATGGGTAATTGATTTATACTGAAATTTAATATCTTACCTTCTAAATTTTCTGGACATAATATAAGGTATATTAAATACACGAGTTCGTATTAAATAGCTGAGAAGTATGTGTTGGATAGAAAGCTAAATAAATTGTAATGACCAGTAGATCAAAATTCTGGAATGCGGTAGTTTTTATATCCGTAAATGTAAACAAACTAGACAATTTGTTTGTTTACATTTATTTTAAATATTAATAGCTGAGTTCAGGACGTGAACTTAAAAAACGGTATTATTTGTTTACAATGCACCCTATCCATGAACATCGAAGCAGCTAACATCTCTCTCTCCTTCTTATATATATATATATATATATATATATATATATATATATATATATATCCTCACTGGTTTATTATATATTATTTAATAATTAAAAACGAAACCACTTTGTAGGAAAGAAAAGTTCCTTCTAGGAAGTAAACTTCCAGTTGGAATATAAAAAAGTAATTCGTGGACTAAAGCTCAGTTTCCGTCAATTCATTTGAGATTTGTGTTCAACACAATAGATCTTTCGCGAACTAACCAAAAAGACAGTCTCTTTGTGACCTGTGCTTGGCACCGTCAGGAAAATCAGCTATTTCCGATCATATATTGGCAACGGGGCACCCAGTCAATACGACCAACTTCACAATTCTGCATAAAGCAAAATCCCTCGACTAGAATCAACAAACATTCAATCGGATTGGCAACATACTGTAGAGGAAATTACAGAGGTGCATACGGTGACAGAAGTTTCGAAACAGTATAAGCGTTCAACACAGCAATCCACACTGGCGCTGTTACCATGTGCAGAACAAAAATTTGCGCAATAGGGTGAAACGGTAAACTACACTGGGGCAAATATCACTCGTACATGTAACAGCGAATAATGCGCACAAAAAGTTAATTCTCAAGCCATCAAATCAATAATGACCAGATCTCAGACATCACTTTGCAATACAGCGATAATGACCTTGGACTGACAAACAGGCACACACCCAAGCACAAACGCATACACACTTATCAACCAGCCAAAACAATAAACAGAAGTAAAAGCAGATTTGTTACAACTAGCTTAATATATTGAAAACCTAGAATGTATATAAATGAATGATTGTAGAGCGATGATTAGTATTCACGAAATAAATGGCCTTTATCCACTTTGTTATTGATGTGTCTTTTCTTCCTAAATAATATATATATATGTATATATATATTTATTTATTTATTTAATATTTTGTTTCCATGGCCTTTGAATATTACAAAGAATATTTCCGATTAAAAAGATAAAACACATTAATAGCAAGTTGGATAATGGCTAATAAATTTTGCATTACCATCTTGCATTTATATACATTCTGGCTTTCCAATCGATTATCAAATGAAAACCCAGATGTATTTAAATGGAAGATTTTAAAGCGAAGTGTATTAATCTCGAAATAAATGGACATTATCCTCTTTGTTATAAAACCCTTTTCTCTTCCCAATCTTATATTTATATATCTATATATAAATATATATATATATATCGTTTCGATTTTGACCATTGTTTAAAACATAAGAACAAAACAACGAACTCCATGGAATAAAATTTATTAATAAATCTTATTTCTACCATTATCTACAAACATTGTACTGAATTCGTTAGTATATTCGTTCATCCAATCCCAATCTACATTTGTCGTAACTCATCTACTCTTCATTATGTTAGCCTTTATTTTGCGCAATGTAGACCGCTACTTTCACAAGAAATCAAGCTGGACTGGACAATATATCCATTATTTCAGTAGTGTGGCTAGGGCGTCCGAAAGGAACATAATAATACGTTTGGGCACACGAATATGCAGGAGATGTTCATCGAACAACATTGAATTAGAGCTAAATTTGCTTCGACAAGCGTTGAAGAATAATGGCCAGCCGGACTGGTTCATCGAATACAACTTGAGGCAACGCAACAAAATCGAGACCAATTTGGAGGAAAACAAAACTCTCCCGAGAGTGACGTTTAATGTTCCCTTTGGAGGTGATCATCCAGCTGCAATCTTCAAAAGAAAAGTAATTCGAGCGACTAAAGCACAGTTTCCATCAATACAGGTGAGAGTGGTGTTCAACACAACAAAACTGATGCGCATGAATGGCGTCAACACCTTTGTCTGTATACAAATTTCAATGTACCTGCAACGCTCAGTACATCGGCAGATCAAAAAGAGGCTCGAAACTAGAATAAATCAGCATCTCCCTCAAAAACTATTAAAGAAGGGTGCAGCTCCTGCACAAAAATCAGCAATTTGCGAGCATGTACTACTCACAGGTCATGCTGGTAGTAGTAACAATTTTTTAGTTCTCTTAAGGCAAAAACAGAGAAAATGCTTCTGGCTTTTGAAGCTATTGCAATTAATAAGCTGAAGTCCTGCTTAAACGTGCAGAAAATAATTCAAAAAGGAATTAAATTGGACTGGAACAAAGACATAACTGACAGACCTTCAAAAATAGCCAACGTTTCGCAAAATACGACACATCCATCAATTACGGACGCAATTACAATGAAAGCGATGACACACCAAATGACGTTACGCAAAAGGAGTGGTCTAAATTGCGCAAAACAAAGGCTAACATAACGAAGAGGAGATTGGTTACGACAAATGTACAGTGGGATTGGATGAACGAATATACTAACGAATCCAGAACAACTGGTAGAAATAAAATTTGTTAATAAATTTTATACCATGGGGTACGTTGTTTTGTTCTTATATATATATATATATATATATATATATATATATATATATATATATATATACATATATATATACTAGTATAGACTAAGCATTGCTTAAATCAACACAGACATTTCATCCAGGAAAATGTTGCTTTAATAAATGAAAAATTGTTATAATCTAGTTTTTTCGTTGGAGATATTTGAATACCGCTGTTGGAATGTGGATTCGAGTAATCTTTACATCACAAGTCTTAAAAAGGAATATCAACTTAATAACATTTTATAACTGAAAATATTTATTTTACAGATCGACATATAACTGTATTTGATGTCTGTGATATAATGCTCATAACAGTAATAATATAATGGGTAATTGATTTATACTGAAATTTAATATCTTACCTTCTAAATTTTCTGGACATAATATAAGGTATATTAAATACACGAGTTCGTATTAAATAGCTGAGAAGTATGTGTTGGATAGAAAGCTAAATAAATTGTAATGACCAGTAGATCAAAATTCTGGAATGCGGTAGTTTTTATATCCGTAAATGTAAACAAACTAGACAATTTGTTTGTTTACATTTATTTTAAATATTAATAGCTGAGTTCAGGACGTGAACTTAAAAAACGGTATTATTTGTTTACAATGCACCCTATCCATGAACATCGAAGCAGCTAACATCTCTCTCTCCTTCTTATATATATATATATATATATATATATATATATATATATATATATATCCTCACTGGTTTATTATATATTATTTAATAATTAAAAACGAAACCACTTTGTAGGAAAGAAAAGTTCCTTCTAGGAAGTAAACTTCCAGTTGGAATATAAAAAAGTAATTCGTGGACTAAAGCTCAGTTTCCGTCAATTCATTTGAGATTTGTGTTCAACACAATAGATCTTTCGCGAACTAACCAAAAAGACAGTCTCTTTGTGACCTGTGCTTGGCACCGTCAGGAAAATCAGCTATTTCCGATCATATATTGGCAACGGGGCACCCAGTCAATTCGACCAATTTCACAATTCTACATAAAGCAAAATCCCTCGACTAGAATCAACAAACATTCAATCGGATTGGCAACAAACTGTAGAGGAAATTACAGAGGTGCATACGGTGACAGAAATTTAGAAACAATATAAGCGTTCAACACAGCAATCCACACTGGCGCTGTTACCATGTGCAGAACAAAAATTTGCGCAATAGGGTGAAACGGTAAACTACACTGGGGCAAATATCACTCGTACATGTAACAGCGAATAATGCGCACAAAAAGTTAATTCTCAAGCCATCAAATCAATAATGACCAGATCTCAGACATCACTTTGCAATACAGCGATAATGACCTTGGACTGACAAACAGGCACACACCCAAGCACAAACGCATACACACTTATCAACCAGCCAAAACAATAAACAGAAGTAAAAGCAGATTTGTTACAACTAGCTTAATATATTGAAAACCTAGAATGTATATAAATGAATGATTGTAGAGCGATGATTAGTATTCACGAAATAAATGGCCTTTATCCACTTTGTTATTGATGTGTCTTTTCTTCCTAAATAATATATATATGTATATATATATTTATTTATTTATTTAATATTTTGTTTCCATGGCCTTTGAATATTACAAAGAATATTTCCGATTAAAAAGATAAAACACATTAATAGCAAGTTGGATAATGGCTAATAAATTTTGCATTACCATCTTGCATTTATATACATTCTGGCTTTCCAATCGATTATCAAATGAAAACCCAGATGTATTTAAATGGAAGATTTTAAAGCGAAGTGTAGTAATCTCGAAATAAATGGACATTATCCTCTTTGTTATAAAACCCTTTTCTCTTCCCAATCTTATATTTATATATCTATATATAAATATATATATATATCGTTTCGATTTTGACTACTGTTTAAAACATAAGAACAAAACAACGAACTCCATGGAATAAAATTTATTAATAAATCGTATTTCTACCATTATCTACAAACATTGTACTGAATTCGTTAGTATATTCGTTCATCCAATCCCAATCTACATTTGTCGTAACTCATCTACTCTTCATTATGTTAGCCTTTATTTTGCGCAATGTAGACCGCTACTTTCACAATAAATCAAGCTGGGCTGGACAATATATCCATTATTTCAGTAGTGTGGCTAGGGCGTCCGAAAGGAACATAATAATACATTTGGGCACACGAATACGCAGGAGTTGTTCATCGAACAACATTGAATTAGAGCTAAATTTGCTTCGCCAAGCGTTGAAGAATAATGGCTATCCGCACTGGTTCATCGAATACAACTTGAGGCAACGCAACAAAATCGAGAAACAAATTTTGAGGAAAACAAAACTCTCCCGAGAGTAACGCTTAGAGTTCCCTTTGGAGGTGATCATCCAGCTGCAATCTTCAAAAGAAAAGTAATTCGAGCGACTAAAGCACAGTTTCCATCAATACAGGTGAGAGTGGTGTTCAACACAACAAAACTGATGCGCATGAATGAAAAAGATAGCCTCGCTGTGGCGTCAACACCTTTGTCTGTATACAAATTTCAATGTACCTGCAACGCTCAGTACATCGGCAGATCAAAAAAGGCTCGAAACTAGAATAAATCAGCATCTCCCTCAAAAACTATTAAAGAAGGATGCAGCTCCTGCACAAAAATCAGCAATTTGCGAGCATGTACTACTCACAGGTCATGCTGGTAGTAGTAACAATTTTTTAGTTCTCTTCAAGGAAAAACAGAGAAAATGCTTCTGGTTTTTGAAGCTATTGCAATTAATAAGCTGATGTCCTGCTTAAACGTGCAGAAAATCATTCAAAAAGTAATTAAATTGGACTGGAACAAAGACATAACTGACAAACCTTCAAAAATAGCCAACGTTTCGCAAAATACGACACATCCATCAATTACGGACGCAATTACAATGAAAGCGATGACACACCAAATGACGTTACGCAAAAGGAGTGGTCCAAATTGCGCAAAACAAACACTAACATAACGAAGTGGATATTGGTTACGATAAATGTACAGTAGGATTGAATGAACGAATATACTAACGAATCCAGAACAACTGGTAGAAATAAAATTTGTTAATAAATTTTATACCATGAGGTACGTTGTTTTGTTCTTATATATATATATATATATATATATATATATATATATATATATATATATATACATATATATATATATATCTAGTATAGACTAAGCATTGCTTAAATCAACACAGACATTTCATCCAGGAAAATGTTGCTTTAATAAATGAAAAATTGTTATAATCTAGTTTTTTCGTTGGAGATATTTGAATACCGCTGTTGGAATGTGGATTCGAGTAATCTTTACATCACAAGTCTTAAAAAGGAATATCAACTTAATAACATTTTATAACTGAAAATATTTATTTTACAGATCGACATATAACTGTATTTGATGTCTGTGATATAATGCTCATAACAGTAATAATATAATGGGTAATTGATTTATACTGAAATTTAATATCTTACCTTCTAAATTTTCTGGACATAATATAAGGTATATTAAATACACGAGTTCGTATTAAATAGCTGAGAAGTATGTGTTGGATAGAAAGCTAAATAAATTGTAATGACCAGTAGATCAAAATTCTGGAATGCGGTAGTTTTTATATCCGTAAATGTAAACAAACTAGACAATTTGTTTGTTTACATTTATTTTAAATATTAATAGCTGAGTTCAGGACGTGAACTTAAAAAACGGTATTATTTGTTTACAATGCACCCTATCCATGAACATCGAAGCAGCTAACATCTCTCTCTCCTTCTTATATATATATATATATATATATATATATATATATATATATATATATCCTCACTGGTTTATTATATATTATTTAATAATTAAAAACGAAACCACTTTGTAGGAAAGAAAAGTTCCTTCTAGGAAGTAAACTTCCAGTTGGAATATAAAAAAGTAATTCGTGGACTAAAGCTCAGTTTCCGTCAATTCATTTGAGATTTGTGTTCAACACAATAGATCTTTCGCGAACTAACCAAAAAGACAGTCTCTTTGTGACCTGTGCTTGGCACCGTCAGGAAAATCAGCTATTTCCGATCATATATTGGCAACGGGGCACCCAGTCAATACGACCAACTTCACAATTCTGCATAAAGCAAAATCCCTCGACTAGAATCAACAAACATTCAATCGGATTGGCAACATACTGTAGAGGAAATTACAGAGGTGCATACGGTGACAGAAGTTTCGAAACAGTATAAGCGTTCAACACAGCAATCCACACTGGCGCTGTTACCATGTGCAGAACAAAAATTTGCGCAATAAGGTGAAACGGTAAACTACACTGGGGCAAATATCACTCGTACATGTAACAGCGAATAATGCGCACAAAAAGTTAATTCTCAAGCCATCAAATCAATAATGACCAGATCTCAGACATCACTTTGCAATACAGCGATAATGACCTTGGACTGACAAACAGGCACACACCCAAGCACAAACGCATACACACTTATCAACCAGCCAAAACAATAAACAGAAGTAAAAGCAGATTTGTTACAACTAGCTTAATATATTGAAAACCTAGAATGTATATAAATGAATGATTGTAGAGCGATGATTAGTATTCACGAAATAAATGGCCTTTATCCACTTTGTTATTGATGTGTTTTTTCATCCTAAATAATATATATATATATATATATATATTTATTTATTTATTTAATATTTTGTTTCCATGGCCTTTGAATATTACAAAGAATATTTCCGATTAAAAAGATAAAACACATTAATAGCAAGTTGGATAATGGCTAATAAATTTTGCATTACCATCTTGCATTTATATACATTCTGGCTTTCCAATCGATTATCAAATGAAAACCCAGATGTATTTAAATGGAAGATTTTAAAGCGAAGTGTAGTAATCTCGAAATAAATGGACATTATCCTCTTTGTTATAAAACCCTTTTCTCTTCCCAATCTTATATTTATATATCTATATATATATATATATATATATATCGTTTCGATTTTGACTACTGTTTAAAATATAAGAACAAAACAACGTACTCCATGGAATAAAATTTATTAATAAATCTTATTTCTACCATTATCTACAAACATTGTACTGAATTCGTTAGTATATTCGTTCATCCAATCCCAATCTACATTTGTCGTAACTCATCTACTCTTCATTATGTTAGCCTTTATTTTGCGCAATGTAGACCGCTACTTTCACAATAAATCAAGCTGGGCTGGACAATATATCCATTATTTCAGTAGTGTGGCTAGGGCGTCCGAAAGGAACATAATAATACATTTGGGCACACGAATACGCAGGAGTTGTTCATCGAACAACATTGAATTAGAGCTAAATTTGCTTCGCCAAGCGTTGAAGAATAATGGCTATCCGCACTGGTTCATCGAATACAACTTGAGGCAACGCAACAAAATCGAGAAACAAATTTTGAGGAAAACAAAACTCTCCCGAGAGTAACGCTTAGAGTTCCCTTTGGAGGTGATCATCCAGCTGCAATCTTCAAAAGAAAAGTAATTCGAGCGACTAAAGCACAGTTTCCATCAATACAGGTGAGAGTGGTGTTCAACACAACAAAACTGATGCGCATGAATGAAAAAGATAGCCTCGCTGTGGCGTCAACACCTTTGTCTGTATACAAATTTCAATGTACCTGCAACGCTCAGTACATCGGCAGATCAAAAAAGGCTCGAAACTAGAATAAATCAGCATCTCCCTCAAAAACTATTAAAGAAGGATGCAGCTCCTGCACAAAAATCAGCAATTTGCGAGCATGTACTACTCACAGGTCATGCTGGTAGTAGTAACAATTTTTTAGTTCTCTTCAAGGAAAAACAGAGAAAATGCTTCTGGTTTTTGAAGCTATTGCAATTAATAAGCTGATGTCCTGCTTAAACGTGCAGAAAATCATTCAAAAAGTAATTAAATTGGACTGGAACAAAGACATAACTGACAAACCTTCAAAAATAGCCAACGTTTCGCAAAATACGACACATCCATCAATTACGGACGCAATTACAATGAAAGCGATGACACACCAAATGACGTTACGAAAAAGGAGTGGTCTAAATTGCGCAAAACAAACACTAACATAACGAAGTGGATATTGGTTACGATAAATGTACAGTGGGATTGAATGAACGAATATACTAACGAATCCAGAACAACTGGTAGAAATAAAATTTGTTAATAAATTTTATACCATGAGGTACGTTGTTTT
Source organism: Eudiplozoon nipponicum (assembly GCA_029291075.1). Taxonomy (NCBI): domain Eukaryota; kingdom Metazoa; phylum Platyhelminthes; class Monogenea; order Mazocraeidea; family Diplozoidae; genus Eudiplozoon; species Eudiplozoon nipponicum. Next base: position 10,155 of record JAQBSW010003384.1, on the reverse strand, counting down.
GTTCTTATATATATATATATATATATATATATATATATATATATATATATACATATATATATACTAGTATAGACTAAGCATTGCTTAAATCAACACAGACATTTCATCCAGGAAAATGTTGCTTTAATAAATGAAAAATTGTTATAATCTAGTTTTTTCGTTGGAGATATTTGAATACCGCTGTTGGAATGTGGATTCGAGTAATCTTTACATCACAAGTCTTAAAAAGGAATATCAACTTAATAACATTTTATAACTGAAAATATTTATTTTACAGATCGACATATAACTGTATTTGATGTCTGTGATATAATGCTCATAACAGTAATAATATAATGGGTAATTGATTTATACTGAAATTTAATATCTTACCTTCTAAATTTTCTGGACATAATATAAGGTATATTAAATACACGAGTTCGTATTAAATAGCTGAGAAGTATGTGTTGGATAGAAAGCTAAATAAATTGTAATGACCAGTAGATCAAAATTCTGGAATGCGGTAGTTTTTATATCCGTAAATGTAAACAAACTAGACAATTTGTTTGTTTACATTTATTTTAAATATTAATAGCTGAGTTCAGGACGTGAACTTAAAAAACGGTATTATTTGTTTACAATGCACCCTATCCATGAACATCGAAGCAGCTAACATCTCTCTCTCCTTCTTATATATATATATATATATATATATATATATATATATATATATATATCCTCACTGGTTTATTATATATTATTTAATAATTAAAAACGAAACCACTTTGTAGGAAAGAAAAGTTCCTTCTAGGAAGTAAACTTCCAGTTGGAATATAAAAAAGTAATTCGTGGACTAAAGCTCAGTTTCCGTCAATTCATTTGAGATTTGTGTTCAACACAATAGATCTTTCGCGAACTAACCAAAAAGACAGTCTCTTTGTGACCTGTGCTTGGCACCGTCAGGAAAATCAGCTATTTCCGATCATATATTGGCAACGGGGCACCCTGTCAATTCGACCAACTTCACAATTCTACATAAAGCAAAATCCCTCGACTAGAATCAACAAACATTCAATCGGATTGGCAACAAACTGAAGAGGAAATAACAGAGGCGCATACGGTGACAGAAGTTTCGAAACAATATAAGCGTTCAACACAGCAATCCACACTGGCGCTGTTACCATGTGCAGAACAAAAATTTGCGCAATAGGGTGAAACGGTAAACTACACTGGGGCAAATATCACTCGTACATGTAACAGCGAACAATGCGCACAAATAGTTAATTCTCAAGCCATCAAAACAATAATGACCAGATCTCAGACATCACTTTGCAATACAGCGATAATGACCTTTGACTGACAAACAGGCACACACCCAAGCACAAACGCATACACACTTATCAACCAGCCAAAACAATAAACAGAAGTAAAAGCAGATTTGTTATGGCTAGCTTAATACATTGAAAACCTAGAATGTATATAAATGAATGATTATAGAGCGATGATTAGTATTCACGAAATAAATGGCCTTTATCCACTTTGTTATTGATGTGTTTTTTCTTCCTAAATAATATATATATATATATATATATATTTATTTATTTATTTAATTTTTTGTTTCCATGGCCTTTGAATATTACAAAGAATATTTCCGATTAAAAAGATAAAACACATTAATAGCAAGTTGGATAATGGCTAATAAATTTTGCATTACCATCTTGCATTTATATACATTCTGGCTTTCCAATCGATTATCAAATGAAAACCCAGATGTATTTAAATGGAAGATTTTAAAGCGAAGTGTAGTAATCTCGAAATAAATGGACATTATCCACTTTGTTATAAAAGCCTTTTCTCTTCCTAATCTTATATATATATATATATATATAAATATATATATATATATATCGTTTCGATTTTGACTACTGTTTAAAACATAAGAACAAAACAACGAACTCCATGGAATAAAATTTATTAATAAATCGTATTTCTACCATTATCTACAAACATTGTACTGAATTCGTTAGTATATTCGTTCATCCAATCCCAATCTACATTTGTCGTAACTCATCTACTCTTCATTATGTTAGCCTTTATTTTGCGCAATGTAGACCGCTACTTTCACAATAAATCAAGCTGGGCTGGACAATATATCCATTATTTCAGTAGTGTGGCTAGGGCGTCCGAAAGGAACATAATAATACATTTGGGCACACGAATACGCAGGAGTTGTTCATCGAACAACATTGAATTAGAGCTAAATTTGCTTCGCCAAGCGTTGAAGAATAATGGCTATCCGCACTGGTTCATCGAATACAACTTGAGGCAACGCAACAAAATCGAGAAACAAATTTTGAGGAAAACAAAACTCTCCCGAGAGTAACGCTTAGAGTTCCCTTTGGAGGTGATCATCCAGCTGCAATCTTCAAAAGAAAAGTAATTCGAGCGACTAAAGCACAGTTTCCATCAATACAGGTGAGAGTGGTGTTCAACACAACAAAACTGATGCGCATGAATGAAAAAGATAGCCTCGCTGTGGCGTCAACACCTTTGTCTGTATACAAATTTCAATGTACCTGCAACGCTCAGTACATCGGCAGATCAAAAAAGGCTCGAAACTAGAATAAATCAGCATCTCCCTCAAAAACTATTAAAGAAGGATGCAGCTCCTGCACAAAAATCAGCAATTTGCGAGCATGTACTACTCACAGGTCATGCTGTTAGTAGTAACAATTTTTTAGTTCTCTTCAAGGAAAAACAGAGAAAATGCTTCTGGTTTTTGAAGCTATTGCAATTAATAAGCTGATGTCCTGCTTAAACGTGCAGAAAATCATTCAAAAAGTAATTAAATGGACTGGAACAAAGACATAACTGACAAACCTTCAAAAATAGCCAACGTTTCGCAAAATACGACACATCCATCAATTACGGACGCAATTACAATGAAAGCGATGACACACCAAATGACGTTACGAAAAAGGAGTGGTCCAAATTGCGCAAAACAAACACTAACATAACGAAGTGGATATTTGTTACGATAAATGTACAGTAGGATTGAATGAACGAATATACTAACGAATCCAGAACAACTGGTAGAAATAAAATTTGTTAATAAATTTTATACCATGAGGTACGTTGTTTTGTTCTTATATATATATATATATATATATATATATATATATATATATATATATATATACATATATATATACTAGTATAGACTAAGCATTGCTTAAATCAACACAGACATTTCATCCAGGAAAATGTTGCTTTAATAAATGAAAAATTGTTATAATCTAGTTTTTTCGTTGGAGATATTTGAATACCGCTGTTGGAATGTGGATTCGAGTAATCTTTACATCACAAGTCTTAAAAAGGAATATCAACTTAATAACATTTTATAACTGAAAATATTTATTTTACAGATCGACATATAACTGTATTTGATGTCTGTGATATAATGCTCATAACAGTAATAATATAATGGGTAATTGATTTATACTGAAATTTAATATCTTACCTTCTAAATTTTCTGGACATAATATAAGGTATATTAAATACACGAGTTCGTATTAAATAGCTGAGAAGTATGTGTTGGATAGAAAGCTAAATAAATTGTAATGACCAGTAGATCAAAATTCTGGAATGCGGTAGTTTTTATATCCGTAAATGTAAACAAACTAGACAATTTGTTTGTTTACATTTATTTTAAATATTAATAGCTGAGTTCAGGACGTGAACTTAAAAAACGGTATTATTTGTTTACAATGCACCCTATCCATGAACATCGAAGCAGCTAACATCTCTCTCTCCTTCTTATATATATATATATATATATATATATATATATATATATATATATATCCTCACTGGTTTATTATATATTATTTAATAATTAAAAACGAAACCACTTTGTAGGAAAGAAAAGTTCCTTCTAGGAAGTAAACTTCCAGTTGGAATATAAAAAAGTAATTCGTGGACTAAAGCTCAGTTTCCGTCAATTCATTTGAGATTTGTGTTCAACACAATAGATCTTTCGCGAACTAACCAAAAAGACAGTCTCTTTGTGACCTGTGCTTGGCACCGTCAGGAAAATCAGCTATTTCCGATCATATATTGGCAACGGGGCACCCAGTCAATACGACCAACTTCACAATTCTGCATAAAGCAAAATCCCTCGACTAGAATCAACAAACATTCAATCGGATTGGCAACATACTGTAGAGGAAATTACAGAGGTGCATACGGTGACAGAAGTTTCGAAACAGTATAAGCGTTCAACACAGCAATCCACACTGGCGCTGTTACCATGTGCAGAACAAAAATTTGCGCAATAAGGTGAAACGGTAAACTACACTGGGGCAAATATCACTCGTACATGTAACAGCGAATAATGCGCACAAAAAGTTAATTCTCAAGCCATCAAATCAATAATGACCAGATCTCAGACATCACTTTGCAATACAGCGATAATGACCTTGGACTGACAAACAGGCACACACCCAAGCACAAACGCATACACACTTATCAACCAGCCAAAACAATAAACAGAAGTAAAAGCAGATTTGTTACAACTAGCTTAATATATTGAAAACCTAGAATGTATATAAATGAATGATTGTAGAGCGATGATTAGTATTCACGAAATAAATGGCCTTTATCCACTTTGTTATTGATGTGTCTTTTCTTCCTAAATAATATATATATATATATATATATATTTATTTATTTATTTAATATTTTGTTTCCATGGCCTTTGAATATTACAAAGAATATTTCCGATTAAAAAGATAAAACACATTAATAGCAAGTTGGATAATGGCTAATAAATTTTGCATTACCATCTTGCATTTATATACATTCTGGCTTTCCAATCGATTATCAAATGAAAACCCAGATGTATTTAAATGGAAGATTTTAAAGCGAAGTGTAGTAATCTCGAAATAAATGGACATTATCCTCTTTGTTATAAAACCCTTTTCTCTTCCCAATCTTATATTTATATATCTATATATAAATATATATATATATATCGTTTCGATTTTGACTACTGTTTAAAACATAAGAACAAAACAACGAACTCCATGGAATAAAATTTATTAATAAATCGTATTTCTACCATTATCTACAAACATTGTACTGAATTCGTTAGTATATTCGTTCATCCAATCCCAATCTACATTTGTCGTAACTCATCTACTCTTCATTATGTTAGCCTTTATTTTGCGCAATGTAGACCGCTACTTTCACAATAAATCAAGCTGGGCTGGACAATATATCCATTATTTCAGTAGTGTGGCTAGGGCGTCCGAAAGGAACATAATAATACATTTGGGCACACGAATACGCAGGAGTTGTTCATCGAACAACATTGAATTAGAGCTAAATTTGCTTCGCCAAGCGTTGAAGAATAATGGCTATCCGCACTGGTTCATCGAATACAACTTGAGGCAACGCAACAAAATCGAGAAACAAATTTTGAGGAAAACAAAACTCTCCCGAGAGTAACGCTTAGAGTTCCCTTTGGAGGTGATCATCCAGCTGCAATCTTCAAAAGAAAAGTAATTCGAGCGACTAAAGCACAGTTTCCATCAATACAGGTGAGAGTGGTGTTCAACACAACAAAACTGATGCGCATGAATGAAAAAGATAGCCTCGCTGTGGCGTCAACACCTTTGTCTGTATACAAATTTCAATGTACCTGCAACGCTCAGTACATCGGCAGATCAAAAAAGGCTCGAAACTAGAATAAATCAGCATCTCCCTCAAAAACTATTAAAGAAGGATGCAGCTCCTGCACAAAAATCAGCAATTTGCGAGCATGTACTACTCACAGGTCATGCTGGTAGTAGTAACAATTTTTTAGTTCTCTTCAAGGAAAAACAGAGAAAATGCTTCTGGTTTTTGAAGCTATTGCAATTAATAAGCTGATGTCCTGCTTAAACGTGCAGAAAATCATTCAAAAAGTAATTAAATGGACTGGAACAAAGACATAACTGACAAACCTTCAAAAATAGCCAACGTTTCGCAAAATACGACACATCCATCAATTACGGACGCAATTACAATGAAAGCGATGACACACCAAATGACGTTACGAAAAAGGAGTGGTCCAAATTGCGCAAAACAAACACTAACATAACGAAGAGGAGATTGGTTACGACAAATGTACAGTGGGATTGAATGAACGAATATACTAACGAATCCAGAACAATTGGTAGAAATAAAATTTGTTAATAAATTTTATACCATGGGGTACGTTGTTTTGTTCTTATTATATATATATATATATATATATATATATATATATATATATATATATCATATATATATACTAGTATAGACTAAGCATTGCTTAAATCAACACAGACATTTCATCCAGGAAAATGTTGCTTTAATAAATGAAAAATTGTTATAATCTAGTTTTTTCGTTGGAGATATTTGAATACCGCTGTTGGAATGTGGATTCGAGTAATCTTTACATCACAAGTCTTAAAAAGGAATATCAACTTAATAACATTTTATAACTGAAAATATTTATTTTACAGATCGACATATAACTGTATTTGATGTCTGTGATATAATGCTCATAACAGTAATAATATAATGGGTAATTGATTTATACTGAAATTTAATATCTTACCTTCTAAATTTTCTGGACATAATATAAGGTATATTAAATACACGAGTTCGTATTAAATAGCTGAGAAGTATGTGTTGGATAGAAAGCTAAATAAATTGTAATGACCAGTAGATCAAAATTCTGGAATGCGGTAGTTTTTATATCCGTAAATGTAAACAAACTAGACAATTTGTTTGTTTACATTTATTTTAAATATTAATAGCTGAGTTCAGGACGTGAACTTAAAAAACGGTATTATTTGTTTACAATGCACCCTATCCATGAACATCGAAGCAGCTAACATCTCTCTCTCCTTCTTATATATATATATATATATATATATATATATATATATATATATATATCCTCACTGGTTTATTATATATTATTTAATAATTAAAAACGAAACCACTTTGTAGGAAAGAAAAGTTCCTTCTAGGAAGTAAACTTCCAGTTGGAATATAAAAAAGTAATTCGTGGACTAAAGCTCAGTTTCCGTCAATTCATTTGAGATTTGTGTTCAACACAATAGATCTTTCGCGAACTAACCAAAAAGACAGTCTCTTTGTGACCTGTGCTTGGCACCGTCAGGAAAATCAGCTATTTCCGATCATATATTGGCAACGGGGCACCCAGTCAATACGACCAACTTCACAATTCTGCATAAAGCAAAATCCCTCGACTAGAATCAACAAACATTCAATCGGATTGGCAACATACTGTAGAGGAAATTACAGAGGTGCATACGGTGACAGAAGTTTCGAAACAGTATAAGCGTTCAACACAGCAATCCACACTGGCGCTGTTACCATGTGCAGAACAAAAATTTGCGCAATAAGGTGAAACGGTAAACTACACTGGGGCAAATATCACTCGTACATGTAACAGCGAATAATGCGCACAAAAAGTTAATTCTCAAGCCATCAAATCAATAATGACCAGATCTCAGACATCACTTTGCAATACAGCGATAATGACCTTGGACTGACAAACAGGCACACACCCAAGCACAAACGCATACACACTTATCAACCAGCCAAAACAATAAACAGAAGTAAAAGCAGATTTGTTACAACTAGCTTAATATATTGAAAACCTAGAATGTATATAAATGAATGATTGTAGAGCGATGATTAGTATTCACGAAATAAATGGCCTTTATCCACTTTGTTATTGATGTGTCTTTTCTTCCTAAATAATATATATATATATATATATATATTTATTTATTTATTTATTTATTTGTTTCCATGGCCTTTGAATATTACAAAGAATATTTCCGATTAAAAAGATAAAACACATTAATAGCAAGTTGGATAATGGCTAATAAATTTTGCATTACCATCTTGCATTTATATACATTCTGGCTTTCCAATCGATTATCAAATGAAAACCCAGATGTATTTAAATGGAAGATTTTAAAGCGAAGTGTAGTAATCTCGAAATAAATGGACATTATCCTCTTTGTTATAAAACCCTTTTTTCTTCCCAATCTTATATTTATATATCTATATATAATATATATATATATATATCGTTTCGATTTTGACTACTGTTTAAAACATAAGAACAAAACAACGAACTCCATGGAATAAAATTTATTAATAAATCGTATTTCTACCATTATCTACAAACATTGTACTGAATTCGTTAGTATATTCGTTCATCCAATCCCAATCTACATTTGTCGTAACTCATCTACTCTTCATTATGTTAGCCTTTATTTTGCGCAATGTAGACCGCTACTTTCACAATAAATCAAGCTGGGCTGGACAATATATCCATTATTTCAGTAGTGTGGCTAGGGCGTCCGAAAGGAACATAATAATACATTTGGGCACACGAATACGCAGGAGTTGTTCATCGAACAACATTGAATTAGAGCTAAATTTGCTTCGCCAAGCGTTGAAGAATAATGGCTATCCGCACTGGTTCATCGAATACAACTTGAGGCAACGCAACAAAATCGAGAAACAAATTTTGAGGAAAACAAAACTCTCCCGAGAGTAACGCTTAGAGTTCCCTTTGGAGGTGATCATCCAGCTGCAATCTTCAAAAGAAAAGTAATTCGAGCGACTAAAGCACAGTTTCCATCAATACAGGTGAGAGTGGTGTTCAACACAACAAAACTGATGCGCATGAATGAAAAAGATAGCCTCGCTGTGGCGTCAACACCTTTGTCTGTATACAAATTTCAATGTACCTGCAACGCTCAGTACATCGGCAGATCAAAAAAGGCTCGAAACTAGAATAAATCAGCATCTCCCTCAAAAACTATTAAAGAAGGATGCAGCTCCTGCACAAAAATCAGCAATTTGCGAGCATGTACTACTCACAGGTCATGCTGGTAGTAGTAACAATTTTTTAGTTCTCTTCAAGGAAAAACAGAGAAAATGCTTCTGGTTTTTGAAGCTATTGCAATTAATAAGCTGATGTCCTGCTTAAACGTGCAGAAAATCATTCAAAAAGTAATTAAATTGGACTGGAACAAAGACATAACTGACAAACCTTCAAAAATAGCCAACGTTTCGCAAAATACGACACATCCATCAATTACGGACGCAATTACAATGAAAGCGATGACACACCAAATGACGTTACGAAAAAGGAGTGGTCTAAATTGCGCAAAACAAACACTAACATAACGAAGTGGATATTGGTTACGATAAATGTACAGTAGGATTGAATGAACGAATATACTAACGAATCCAGAACAACTGGTAGAAATAAAATTTGTTAATAAATTTTATACCATGAGGTACGTTGTTTTGTTCTTATATATATATATATATATATATATATATATATATATATATATATATATATCATATATATATACTAGTATAGACTAAGCATTGCTTAAATCAACACAGACATTTCATCCAGGAAAATGTTGCTTTAATAAATGAAAAATTGTTATAATCTAGTTTTTTCGTTGGAGATATTTGAATACCGCTGTTGGAATGTGGATTCGAGTAATCTTTACATCACAAGTCTTAAAAAGGAATATCAACTTAATAACATTTTATAACTGAAAATATTTATTTTACAGATCGACATATAACTGTATTTGATGTCTGTGATATAATGCTCATAACAGTAATAATATAATGGGTAATTGATTTATACTGAAATTTAATATCTTACCTTCTAAATTTTCTGGACATAATATAAGGTATATTAAATACACGAGTTCGTATAAATAGCTGAGAAGTATGTGTTGGATAGAAAGCTAAATAAATTGTAATGACCAGTAGATCAAAATTCTGGAATGCGGTAGTTTTTATATCCGTAAATGTAAACAAACTAGACAATTTGTTTGTTTACATTTATTTTAAATATTAATAGCTGAGTTCAGGACGTGAACTTAAAAAACGGTATTATTTGTTTACAATGCACCCTATCCATGAACATCGAAGCAGCTAACATCTCTCTCTCTCCTTCTTATATATATATATATATATATATATATATATATATATATATATATATCCTCACTGGTTTATTATATATTATTTAATAATTAAAAACGAAACCACTTTGTAGGAAAGAAA